>JBBMKA010033886.1:0-23634 GCA_037833695.1 Sechiopsis laciniata
GAATTTCAAATGGATGTTTTATGCAAACTTTATTGCTTTATGATTTCTATTGTCTTTTATGCATGCATGCTGAGTAAAGACCAGGTTGAGGACCATTTTTGGGTCGGGTCCTTACATGTAGAGTTCACTTGAAATCTGATGGTATGTATGAGTATGAGGATGGATGTAAAGTTTTTGATGATATTTTTAAAATTGTTTATGTAAGGCTAATGATGATATTTTTAAAATTGTTGTTTATTATTTTGATTTGGCTTGTTTTATTTAGATTTTGTTTCTTTTTTTAGTTAGTGAATTTAGAATATAATGAATTAATAAATAAAAGATCTAATAAATTAGAAAGGGTATAATGGTCAATTACAACATATTTAATTAATTTTTTTAATTCTAGATTTTTAGATTTAGACAATAATTTAAATCATTTAGAAGTGTAGACATTTGATAGTTGTTTTTTCTAAAAGTAGCTATTTTCCTAATTGACCCATTTAAATATAGATAGCCCAATGCAGATTTCAAGTCCAAGCCTATAGAAATGATATAGGGTTAACTAGGCAAATGACTACTTTTGTTGAAAATAATAAATAAATGGCTACAATTCTATGGAGTTTAAAAAAATGTGTAAATATGAAAATATGGAATTATATAATTAAATGTATATATTGTTATTGCCCATTGTACCCTTATAGAAATTTTATTTGTTTATACAATAAAAAAAGTGTAGATCCGATTTAGCAACATGAGAAAATCTTAATAATAGATAAAATTTTTAAAAACATAATATCTGTTAGTAATGAAAATAAATTAAAAAATCTTCCGTAAAATTAAAATGAAAAAAAGGCTTTTCATAAACTTTACCTGCTTCCCATGTCCACACTATCGAAAAATTAAATGATGAAGCTCTCTTGACGGAGTAAAATCTCATCATCATTGAATGCAACACTGACATGCACTCCCCCCAGGTAAACCTTATTTTGGAAGTTGAAATGGTTTTTAGATGCTAAACTCAATTTCAAAACCCTCTTCCGCCGACGGCCACCTACATAAGCTATATCTTCTTCTCCGATACCGCTGGTCAATCCCGTCCGACCTCTTCTTCGTGGTTATCATCGTAAGGAGATTCTCGGCTAGGCTGTTCCTTTACCTCCACGATTTAGGTGAGTCCTCGTTCGCCACCAACCAGGCACGCCACGCCCTAGAAACATCCCCGAGCGATGCAAGCGTATTTTTTATTGTTAAAATTTTAAATTTAAAATTGTTGACTCCAAATGCAAAATCCCTATTTTGGGGGGATTCATTCTATCGTATCCTTTTTTTTTCTTTTTTTTTTTTTTAAAATTTTAAAGATTAGTTTGATTTTTTGTTTTATAATGATTCATAGAGAACTACACAAATATATCGTCACCTCGCTTGCAAGCGAATGGCCAAAGATTCGATAATCGAAATAACTAGGACCAGCGAGCGTTGGAGATCTGGCGGAGTTCTAGCAAGGGGAAACAAGAAGAAATAAACTTTCCCGATCGAAGAGGTATGTAGTTTCCATATGGGTTCAGGCTTTTTTTGTATTACTGCTAGTATTGTGTTTTCATGTTGCCAACGACCTCTGCGTGATTTCTGCAGAGTGCTGATAAAGGTTCGGAGGAATCTGGGGCTAGGGAATCACTGAAAATGAGCAGACTGAATAAGCAAGAAAGGGAAGAGGCTGGAATGACTACAACTGGACCCCCCGACTCAAACTGTGAAAAGATTGAAAAGACCAGATACTGTGGAACCTGAGGCTGAGGTATTAAATTGTTTGCAGTATCTCTTTGTGTGAAAAAATACATAGAGGTGTTGATTTCATTCTATCTACAGTCAACTGATAAATCCAAAGTACTTCGGAGGAGGAGGAAATTCGTTTTGATGTTGATGGTCACGAGACAAACTCGAGTAGGGTCACCACAGAGAAGAGCCCGCCCCCTGTGAAGAAGCAGACTGCTTGGGCTGACAAACACAAGGTACCTACCTTTCAAACAGTTTAAAATATGATAGTGTGATGTTTAGATTTGACAACATACTAATCTAATACTATGTGTAGAATAAGCATGGTGGGAAAACAAAAGGGAAAGGGGAGAAGGGAGAATAGGTTAAACCTGTCGAAGAATTAGAGGTCCTTAGTTTGGTGCATACTCGGAAATACCCTTCCCCCTCCCCATGTGGTATGTTTTACGCAATGTGATTATATAAGCTGGACAGGCTATGTTTGTTATCAGTATGTGTTTGTGTTGTTTGTATGCCATGCCATGTGCTTGTATTTACAATATTGCATGATAAATATGTTCTTACACGTAATCGGTTGTATTGTGTATATTTTTGCACATGTCTTTTCATTATGGTATCGACGCCCCTATTTTGTTGCTTGTGTATGTGGGAATTTGCAGAATTGAAGATTATTCATATTCCTGTTGTAACAGTTCCCTTATTACCTAGTGTTATGTGTATGTTGGTGTTGTAGATCTACGTATTACTAAATATCCTATGTGCAAGTGTGTCTGACTATATGAGTATTCGTATGGCTATTGTATTCCGTAAATGCTTAAACAGAACCACTAACTCTTTGTATCTTTGATTAGGACGATGACTATGTTATGTCAGCCTCATGTCAGGCCAGAGCCATCAAGATTAACTTATGCTGTCAAAGTGGGGTAATGGCAGCTATACAAAAGAACTTGGGTGATGATTGCATAGGAAAATTTAAGACTACTTGCTTTGGGCACCTCATACATTTCTCAGCTAAAAACACATCATCCCAACTATTGTTGCATCTAATTCAAAGGCAATGTAAGCCAAAAAAGTATGCTGAGTTGACCTTTAAAATCAGTGGAAAATTGCTGACTTTTGGAATGCGGGAGCTTGCCCTTATTACAGGTTTGAACTGTTGGCCATTGGTGAAAATAAATACAACATCAATCAAGGATGGAGGCCCTCTCCAGAGAACCTACTTTGATAAGTGATCGAGAGGTTAGCGTTGAGCATGGCCTTCATGGTTAATAGGCAAGCTTCTGAGGATAATGTGGTGAAGATGTCGTTGTTGTACTGCCTTGAGAGTTTAGCAAAATAGAACAAAGTTACGGTTTAGGATGATCACCTACTAATGATTGATGACCTAGAAATATTCAATAATTACCCATGGGAGCGGGTAGCTTATCACTTACTACTGGTGTCAAATGTAAGGGATGCTTGGGTCGCAAAGGGGAACTGTAAGGTCAGAATGGCTGGGTTCGTCTATGCATTGTTGGTTTGGGCGTATGAGGTCATACCCACTTTGAGTGCAGCCCCTGCGTATTATAAAACACGCACCAACAATACCTTACCTCGGATCTTGAATTGAGAGTCTAAGTCTCATCCAGAATGGCGAGAACTACTAACAAATGTCTTTGAGGCCCCTTCGGTAAGTTCCACGCACCCATACCCTCCTTGTCCCCATCTAAATTTCATTCAATAACTATAAAATTATTATTTTTCAGCTTGAGGTACATGATCTAGTGGCAACAGATGATGAAATCAATCAACAATATTTTGCCCTATTCTTGGATAGCGAATTAGCAGCCCGTGCGGGGAGAAATCAATTGGGAAGGATTGGCACCCCAACGTTGAACTTCTCCCACGGATCTACATCAACTACAATGCTAAGTCAAGAGGTGTCCTTGAGATTGAATGCTTATGAAAGACAACAGAAAGCCCTTCAGCAACAAATATCTTCGGTGATGGTGACCTTAGATACTGCCATGGAATACCTAAAAAGAATAAGCAGCGCGGTGGTGAGCCTCACGACATCACAACCTC
Source organism: Sechiopsis laciniata (assembly GCA_037833695.1). Lineage (NCBI taxonomy): Eukaryota > Viridiplantae > Streptophyta > Magnoliopsida > Cucurbitales > Cucurbitaceae > Sechiopsis > Sechiopsis laciniata. The sequence goes on from JBBMKA010033886.1 coordinate 3,820, forward strand.
CAAAATCAATTAGTCCAAGGGATGATACTCCCCATGAGGTGTGTACGTGTTCCCTACTTTATTGCTTGTAAGTGTACAAATATCCTAAATAAATTTGACCATCATTTAAGGATGAAAGCATGGATAAAAGGACAACTAGTAATGTGGACGACCACACCATCCACAAGCAGGTGCATCCTAGGGATCGAGGTGATGATGATGGCCCAACTGGTGGACCATCTAGTAGCCATGGACAACACATTCTAGGGCATCAATTGTTGCAAGCCTAGACTTCCTCTGCTAATGAATGCCCCACATCAAGTTCAACTGGAGGGCAAACGCAGGTTTGGCAGCACGTCTTCATACTTCCCATTTGTTCTCATGTTTGTATGCATCGTGGTTCATTATTTTAAGGGGTTGTGTTTTGGTAGCTTGTTTTATGCATGACACTTAAGGTTTTGTGGTACATTAAGCTTTAAAAGGAGGAAGTCCTTTGGGTTAAGGGTCTTGCTGCATTGCAGCACAGTTTGACGTAAGCCCCAGTTTGGCAGTTCTGAAGGGAATAAGTGGTTGTGTAGTGTACAAGGATGTTTCCAAGTTTGGTTGGGAATTTGCATTTTGATGCAGCATGGTAAGGTGGTTGGCGTATGCTTCACGTCAGCTGAAGTCCTTTGACAGGAAACTATCCGACTCATGACATGGAGTTGGTAGCTGTTGTGTTTGCTTTGAAGTTTTGGAGGCACTACCTGTATGGTGAGAGGATTCAGCTATTTACAGATCACTAGAGCCTTAAGTACTTCTTCACTCAAAAGGAGTTAAACATGAGACAAATGAGGTGGCTCGAGTTAGATAAGAACTATGACTGGGAATTATTGTATCACCCGAGAAAGACGTCACACTCTGCAGCTTTGTTGAGTTCCCAGGTTCATTTACAGAAAGAGATCGAGCGAGCCGGTATTACAGTGTTGTTGGGAAAGGTTACCGCCAAGGTAGCCCAGTTGACAGTTCAGCCGTCGATTAAGCAAATGATCATTGATGGCCAGCTGAGTGATCCCAAGTTAAGCAGGTTGACTGAAAGAGTTCAGGAGGATGGAGATTTTGACTTTGTTTTAGCACCTGACGGAGGTTTGAGGTATAGAGGTCAGTTGTGTGTTCCAGCTGGCGCCGGGCTGCGAGCAGAGTTGCTTACTGAGGCTCATAGCTCCCCGTTTACTTGGCACTCAAGAGGTACCAAGATGTATCAGGATCTCAAGTAGACGTTCTGGTGAATGGGTATGAAAAGAGATATTCTAGAGTTTGTTAGCCGGTGTCTCAATTGTCAGCAAGTGAAGGCTCCCAGACAAAGACCAGCAGGTTTGTTGCAACTGCTGAGTGTGCCTTAGTGGAAGTGGGATGATATTTCGAAGAACTTTATCTCTAGGTTACCGAGGACGCCGAGAGGATTTACTCAGATCTGGGTTATTGTGGATCGGCTGACTAAGAGATCACACTTCATCCCCGGTAGAGTTAACTATACCGTGGAAGAGTGGGCACAGTTGTTCTTGGATCAGATCGTTCGATGCCATGGTGTGCCATTGAAGATTATTTTGGATCGTGACTCTCGGTTCACTTCTCACTTCTAAAGAGCGCTTCAGAAGGGTTTGGGAACTGAGTGTAGCTTCAGTACTGCTTTTCACCCTCAGACAGATGGTCAGACAGAGAGGGTGAACCAGATTCTCGAGGATATGTTACGAGCCTGTGTTTTTTACTTCTCAGGCAGTTGGGATCATTACTTGTATCTGATGGAGTTCGCCTACAATAACAGCTATCAATCGACGATTCAAATAGCTCCGTTTGAGGCTTTGTATGGTAAGCGGTGCAGATCTCCAGTATTCTGGGAAGAGGTTGGTGACAGACAGGTTTTGGGTCCCGAGCTGTTACAGATGACTAACGACGCAGTGTAGAAGATCAGGGCTTGTATGTTGACTGCACAGAGTAGGCAGAAGAGTTACGCCGATGTTCGGCACCGAGACCTGGAGTTTGAGGTGGGTCAGCATGTATTTCTGAAAGTGGCACCGATGTGTGAAGTTTTGAGGTTTGGTAAGCGGGGCAAGTTGAGTCCTAGGTTTGTATAGCCTTTTGAGATTCTTGAGCAGATCGGTTCAGTGGCTTATCGTTTGGCCTTGCCCCTGTCTTTGGCAGCAGAGCATAACGTCTTTCACGTTTCTATGTTGAGACAATATGTGGCAGACCTTCGCTTGTAGTTAACTTTGAGTCGTTAGAGCTGAACGAGGATTTGAGCTTCGAAGAGAAGTTAGTGCAGATTTTAGCCCAGGATCGCAAGACTTTGCGCAACCGGGAGATAAGGTTCAATGGAGGAATCAGAAAGTAGAGGAAGCTACGTGGGAGTCAGAAGACGAGATGATGACGCATTATCTAGAGTTGTTCCAGTCTTAGGACTTTCGAGGACCAAAGTCTTAAAAGGAGGGAATATTGTAAAGGCCCAGTTTTCCATTCTGGTTCCTCAGGTATGTTCGGTCATTGTTTCGATCGTTTGGTTGGGCCGTTAGGGCAGTTTGAGCTGTTAGGGGCATTTTGGTAGTTTTACCTTCAGGGTTGGATTTATAATTAATCAGGATTTCAGGGCTGTTTCTGTTATTTGTTAAGTTCGGGTATTCCTTCAGTTTCAGGTTTCCAGGGTTAGTTGTTTTGGGAAGGTTGAAGGTCCTTTTGGTTAAAAGAGATTAAAGAGAAAAATAGTTGTTTAAGTTGCCTTCGCTAGGACTCGAAGGCTGGTTGGTTCTGGAAGATTTTGACACGTGGTGAAGAGGTCTATATATAAGAACAATTTCCCTCATTTCTTTCTTTCTTCTTCTTATTCTTTTACCGAGTGCTCTCCCTCTTCTTCTCCACCCTTTTTCAAGATGAAGTTCACCCAAACCCTAGCCTCCCTCGCCCTTCGCCGATCCTTGCTGTAGCACCAAGCCTTTGTCGCCGCATCAGCGCTCACGCCTGTTCCCAATCGCAGCCCTCATCACCGAGCAGATCACTCGATCACCCACGCTCGCACCTTCCATCGCCAAGTCGTGCCTCTGTTTCCCTTGTGCAGTCGTAGCCTCGCGATCGCAACATCGCTATCGCCCAGTCCCACACGCCTTTGCTCTTACAAACAGCCATACGATCTACAACATCTCGGTCGTGATCGCCTAAGGTCTATTCTCTGTGTCGCTCACATCCAGCCACAACGTCACCGCGAGCAGTCCGTTCGCCCAGCAGCTCGCCGAGCTGTGCCGCTCGCCTCGACTCGCAAGCCTTCGCCTAGCCGCACGTAGCGTTTTGCCCAATCAAGGTTTGTCACTCGTCTTCGCCGGTACATGCTGCATGTGCCGCACAACCTTGCAGCCATGAGCCTCGCCAAACGCAGCCCTTCATCGAGGCTGTGTTACTGAGCCTATTCTTCTTGATTTTAGGTAATCCCTTGTTCCGAGCCTTGTGAGTTGGTTGCCTAGTTTGTGAGCTGCTTAAATATTAATTATTTGTTCTTGTTATCATTGTATTGCCTAGGTTCGTGTTAGTTCTACGGCTCAAGGAGCACTGTTTATCTGTTGTGTTTTCTATTTGTTTTCCAGGTAAGAATTTCTTACCAGGGTTGTGTGGGCTCTGCGAAATATTCATTGATTGTATTCTGTTGCATGTTTACTGTTTACGAGAATGTTTAGTGGATAGGATTATATGTTGTTCTGTTTTGCTAGCATGTATTGTTCCTGTTTCCACTTGTTAGTGCCATGCTAGGTTTGTTCTTCCAGCATGCTTTGATTCCTGTTTCAGTTCGTAGTACCATGCTAGGGTTTATATGTTGTTGAACATGTTTGATTGTTAGGGAAAATGGTTGAGTATTCTTAGATAGAGCTTGTTAGGTTGTCATCATCCAGAGGCTGAGAGCGGACATAAAGTAATTTATCCCTTCAGGTCGAAACCAGCGAGGACAAGATCCCGCCCCTGGCAGCCTGGTGTGGTCTAGCTCACCACATCGCATAAGCCTAGTCTGTAGCCTGCAAGAGTGGAACCCTGCCAATGGTGTAAGCCTGCCTTGGCCGGTTTTTAGCTTCAGGCGTCGGTGGTATTCAGGCTGCTACAGTTGAGTGTCGAGGGCCTCGCACTAATGTAGATCAGTGACACCACTTCTGAGTCTTTAGGCATGCGTACCTGGATCGACGTAGTTTGTCCCTAGGCCCCCATATTTACGCTGTTTGCAGCAGCATGCGGTGTGCGCCCACACGTGTTAGGCACCGGGAGGAAGGCTCCTTCGGGCTAATGTTCGTGAGTACACCATTTCCTTTCTGAGTTTAGAGCCAGACACCGAGTACTCTTTCGGATGTCCCAGGACCAGTTTGGAGAGCTGGTCAGGACCAGCTTTTGAGTTGGTCACTTGGCCGAGGGTGTGAGACCTTCGAGGATATCTGTTTGGGATTAGCTTTTGAGTTGGTCATTTGGCCGAGGGTACGATACCTTCGAGGATATCTGTTGAAGATTGGTTATTGAGCTGATCACTAGGCTGGATGTAAGAGACTTCCGATGACTCAAGAGTTGTATTGACAACTCATTGCAGGGATTCTGTGTTGGTAACTGTTTGCATGTATACTTGGATGCTAGATGATGTGTTGTTTCGTACTGTACCCCGGTTAGGGATTCTTACTGAGTGCATTTGTACTCACCCTTATTTTCTATGGTTTTTCCACCAGGTAACTTGGGCAGAACTGGGACGGCTAGCGGAGGAGCTGTATGATCATGGGAGCTGCCGGAGTACTCTGTCTATGTTTATGTTTTACTTGATTTAGCATGTAGTTAGACATGGAGTCCATAGGGAGATTTTGCATAATGATGTTTAAATTGTGTATGGATGTTTAAATAAAAATCATTGGCCAGGTTTGAGTTTGGATGTTTAATTTTAAGGGAAATTTTATTTACAGAGATGTCCCATTTATTTTTAAATGCTTTTAGCTGAGTAAGAACCAGGTTTAGGACCATTTTAGAGTCAGGTTCTTAGACTGGTGCCACCACACAACTTTAACTAAACAACCCTTAGCTGTTCAAAACCTTTCCAATCCAAAAATAAAATTTTGAAAACAGTTTTAAACTTATCTAGTTATTCAGGTCCACATGATTGTTAATCATTGAATCACTCCTTAAAACGTTTGTTTCTACTGTTGAAATTATCTAGGTAAAACTTTCCAACCAAAGCACTTATGATTCTAGTTGTTCAAAACATTTCAATCAATTAGAACTTTGCAATACTTAAAAAATTCATTTAGTAAACTGGATCTTCAAGGTTAATAATATCATTGTGGTTTAAAACATTCAATTTTAATTATCAAAACGTTAGCACCTCATGGTTCAATTTGAATTTTTAAAACATCATGGTCATCATTCTTGTTTTCAAAACATCGTTTATCATTAATTATCTAACTTGTTTAGGTTCAAAACAATTACTTTTAAGAGTTGGGGTATATGGGGTTCTAATGACAAGGAACTTTTGGGAGAGCTAGGATCTTGATACTCTGACACTCATGAAGAACTTGAAACAATAGAACCAACTTGCACTTAGCTGCAACACCAAAAATGAACAAAAACCTGACCCCTCTAGGTCCACCACACTGAGGAGAAAACCACTTATTCAAGCTCTTGAAACCTCCTTCGCATTCCCCAAAAAAAACTTACTACCATGCAACTTTCCCTCAGAATGCGCAATAGCAGACCCTACCCCACAAGCACTACTTTAAAACTCCATTTCGGTCAAACAACACAAAACAAACTGACTAGACAAGACTCCACACCTTGTGGGAACACAACAAACTAACTTGCCTCGCAAAACAAACGAAGGCGGTTCTCTGACCTGCACTCTCTAAACTTGAAAGGCAGTCAGCGATTGCGTGGTTATCAACAACCACTCTTCGCCACACATGGCATGGAACTCAAACATGGGTAAAGCTAACCGAGTGAAACACTAGTAGCTAGTCTGATACAAGTATCTGACCAACTCCAACTCCCAAAACAACAAGCAACAATACAACTATAATGGAACTAAGGGTGCAAAGCAATCACAGTGAACTAATGGAGCAGTACATTCATAATGAGTAGGCAGGACAATATAGTCCTAATATAATATTAGAGCCAAAATGCATGTAATGAACAAAAATAGAGCCATACAATCATTGTGCAACAAATAGAACAATGCAATCGTGATGAGAACGAACACAACAAAGCAAGCATTATGAACAGGCAGAGCGGTATAATCACGGTGAAACATGAATATAGTAATACGACCATGATGAACAAACAGCGCAATGCGTCCATGACAAATGAACAGAGCAACACAATCATGATGAGCATATAGATGACGAATGAACAGAGCAACACGATCATGATGTGCATATAGAGCAAATACCATCAGGAGAAGAACGAATACAGCAGTACGAACATGATAAACCGATAAAGTGATATAATCACGATGGAAACAAATACAATAATACAATCACGATGAACAGATAAAGCAGTAAAAATCCTGATGAAGCAATAAGAATAGACGACCATAACGAACTAAAGGAGCAATACTGTCGTGAAGACACCAGTAGAGCAATATAATCATGGTAAACAAATAGAGCAATACAGTCATGATGAGAACGACTAAAATGATACAAATAGGATGAACAAACAAGACAGAGTGATACGATCATGCTAAACAAATAGGGTAATGCGATCATGATAAACAACCAAGACAGAGCGATACGATTATGCATAACAAACAGGGTAATTTGATCATGATCAGCAAACAAGACGGAGCGATACGATCATGCTGAACAAACAGGGTAATACGATCATTATGAAACAACCAGCATAATACACCCATCATGCAACCAAATAGAGCCATACAATCCAGACGAAACCGATAAAACATTATGATCACTTACCAAATGTAAGAATTTGAGACAATTTAAACAACCAACACATCAAAAAACATGGACACTGAACCAATGGCAAACATATGAACACACAAAACACAAGATCAAACCACGAACACATTCAATAGCATGGATCAGAGATCAAATCACACACATAACAAGGCAAGAAATGCATGGTCGAACAAAACATGAATTAACTGTACGAAGAGGGCAATGAACCTGTGAACATGACAACAGATTCATCGGTCTAAGGAGCAGGCTCAGCTGGAGTGACTGGTGTGGCTGGTGATGTGCATGAAGACTCCTCAGTGGAAAGCGGCAATGTGTAATGTGCTGCAAAATGGCCCTCTTTGCCATATCGGTAACACACCTTCACCTTGAGCAGATATGGTCCTTGGTAAACCCTCGAACACCTGCGACACTCCAAAGCAACCTCAGGAGGACTCTGATGACGACCTCGACGAGACCTCTGCCTCCCTTGCTGCTCTAGACCTTCACTCCTCTTACACGATCGGAATTCCCCTAATCAAAGTAGTCTCTTGTACCGGGAACCCTAGGGTACAACTCAAACTTCTGCCCTTGCCTAATTGTACCGTTCGAACTCCCGAAGGCCTCAAACTCACTCACTAGCAGTCTGCGTAGACACATGATGCACGATCTGAATAGTAGAGGTGCAAGTCATATGAAGCTGAGTATGGACTCCCGACTGACTCCTCGCGGTGCTTAGATCTGATGCAAAAAGGGTTGACCTACGATCTTCTGCGCGTAGGTGGTGACAGTGCGAAACTTTTGCCTCTAAGTGACGAAGGGAGACCCTGTCTACAGTGCGGCAGCTGAGGCAAAACGTGCCTCTACAAACTCCTCCTGAACTGGTCCCACTGAATCGAGGTACCCCTACTAGGTAGCTCTCTCTCAAATGACATATCAATAAGGAGGTATCTGCACTGAGATCAAACACAAAAAGATCCTAATCAGGACCCACAATCAAGCAATACAATAGACAACCAAATAGTTTCTCAACTAAAACATGCTTCTTACTCTACCCTACGTCAACATACCTGGTGACCGTTGGTCTGCTAATGATGATGGACACAAGGTTTACATCGTAAACCGTAATGATCCAACTTCCTAAAATACTCTAATGGGGTGTTACAGGTGCATGCATATTAAAATCCTCAAAATCAATTTAATAACCACATGCATTTTTCCAACAAAACCTCATAAAATCATGAAAACAGTACTAATAGTTTGAAAAATATACAAAACGTGGTTCGAGATCCCGATAGTTCAAACAAATACAGTTCAACAGCGTTTAAAACATAAAACATAAGGTTTGACACAAGTAAAGCAATGCGGAAAAGAAATATCGACACCATGTCCATGATCAATCCAGCTCCCAGCCTAGCCACCTCGGAATGGATCAGTACCTGAAAATGTAAGGGGTGAGTATATAAAAAAAATACCCAGTAAGGAGCCCCACCATGGGGTTAAGCATGCAAACAGAAACAAGTTAGAAGATACGAAAACTGAAGTTAAGTGTCTCGCACATGCGTGCTCGGCCCTCGGGTCGGTCACGAGCAAATAATGTCAACGACGGCGTGCTAGCCGTGAGCAAAAAATAGCTAAATGTTGAGCAATCATCTGACCACTATCAAGAGAGGACTACGAGTGAAGGAAACACTCAAGTTCCCTAAACCTCGGGTCGAGACACGTCCCATACCATGTCCGAAGAGATAAACAATATTGTTTCAGAGTAGCCTGACCTTGTCAGGGACCCACCAACTGCAACAGCGGAGGCATACACAAATGCCTCGGGGTAGCCTAATCTATCAGGGACCCACCATGCTATGCTCGCGGAGACATACACAACTGTCTCGGGATAGCCTGACCACTGTCAGAGACCCGCCACGCTTCTGCTGCCCCATTCTAATAGCATATCAAAAGGGGCAATACGAATACCGATGAAGTTATCTGACCCTATTGGGGAAAACCACGAGTGAGGGAGTCACACAGGATCCCTAAACCTCAGGTCGGGACATGCCCCATACCGTGTCCACAAAGACATACAGAAGTGTCTCGGGGTAGCCTGACCATTGTCAGGGACCCACCACGAGTGAGAGAAACACAAAAAATCCCTAAACCTCGAGTCAAGACAACGACACACAAGTCTTGTCAGCAAGGACATACTCGAATGCCGATAAAATCACCTGACCCTGTCAGAGAGAGCCACGAGTGAGAGTCCCTAAACCTCGAGCTCGGGGCGCCATCTGCTAACCCCTAGCATGCGGTAGGACTGACCTACCTGCAGACAACATCCCCACAAATTCATGCAGGCTCACCGACAGGCATTCCTCTATGCCTTCATTTGTTCTAGTGGCCTCTTCTAGTAGTCTCGGGGTCAAGCAAGGCATGACAGGCTCCTCTTTCAACGTACTGGGCGGGTAAACTGGTAGGACCATGCACATAGCATATGAGGATCCACGAGTATAACAGAGAGATATAACTAGCACTAGAGTCACACGAGATCTAGTTTAGCCTAGGCGGGTGCAACCGACCCACCCGAGGATTGGTGCAACCCGTAACGTGTGCTCAACAACCAAGGAACTCGTTGTTTCGCACACAAGGTACACATGGATGAGATCCGACCCCTTGGTCGAATGTAAGAGTCAACCCGTAGGTTTGTGCAGCCCAACCACGTGTCTCGAAGCAAAGAGGATCCATATCCTCGCTTGGTTCCTAAGGGGCACTAGCGAGTCACATCAACAACACGATACGGATCACACAAACACGAGTCCTAATAAAGGTGAGCTAGCTACTTATTTAGGTAGTCAACACGATAACTGGGCCACAATAACCGGGCCTAGTTTTTCTATCACCGAACATAACAAAAAAATACAAACGAACCCTTAGGCGATAAATCAGAGAAACTGAACATATAATCATTGCAGCACGTTTATAGTTAAACATAGATGGAACAACAACATAGAACATGCATAAAATAAAGGCAATTCAATCAATCAAAAGGTTACCAGATAAGCAATTCATCACGTACGAGCAAAAGATACAAATCGAGGAATGAAAATGCAATCACAAGAACACAAAAAATAGGGACTTAATAGCTTACGAGCTACATACGATTCCATGCTTCTACAAGTAATTATCGGTTCAAACCGTGGATCACAAAACAAACACATACATGAAACAAGTCATCCAACATTCAATTCTCGTAAATCCTAACATGCCACCATTCCCATGTTTTAAGCCACAAACCCAGTTCATAATGAAACTCCTTACCTTCCCAGAGTCTCGACCGAACCACCAAGCTAAACCATGAGCCAAATCACAAATCCCGAGAGTCGCCTAAACGATGAAACATGAATAGAACTTAATGAAACTAACAAACGAACTACAACAAGCTAAAACAAAGTTAACCACACGAACGGGGATGGAAAATTTAACTAACGGCTTGTCATCAGAGTGCGATGGCACGTCGCTGGAAAAAGGTGGTGGCGGCGGCAGTGGCCGGTGGCGCGCCACCGCAGAAAGGGACGAGTCACACCTCTTTCTCTTCGTCTCATCGCCCTGAGCACGAAACTGGTCTCGGTTTTTCGAATGGTGCTCCCTAGCTCCACTAAACGACAAAAGAAGAAACGGGTTTCAAAATCCCCTCGCCAAAAAACTTCATTAAAACTAGCAAACCTTACCTTGTTTCAAAGCCCTCAACGCCCTGAGCACGGAACTGGTCTCGGAATCGCAAACGGAGCTTTATAGCTCTGTGAAACTAAGAAATAAGAAATGAGTTTAAGGTGGATTTGAAGAGAGAGAGAGAGAGAGAGAGAGAGAGAGAGAGAGAGATGGGGAAGGGACTGGCGGTTGTGGTGATTTGAGTGGAAAGAGGCAAAAAAATCATTAAATATATATAAAATCCATTATTTCCTTTTTCTTGTACAAAAACCCTAATTAAATATATAAGCCACAATCCAAAACTTGAAATAGCCAAGCCTTTAGACAAAGAATAATATGCATGTGCATATACTTTAAACCACCACGTTAAGTTGAAACACCTTTAGTATAAGAAGAATTCTTGAGATAAGGATTGACTAAAAACAATTGAATTTAACCTTTAAAAGAAAAGGTATTTGCCAAGTTCAAATAAATTTATAATTTAACTCATATAATCCAATTCTTAAAAATAAATAAATAACTAGGGTGTTACAACTCCGAAGATATATAAATGGCTCAAGCAAGGAAAATTCGTACTAGACGGAATTAGCACAAGGGTTCCGCCCAGGTGCTGCTCAGCAGCATTCTTGGAATGCAAAAATCCGGTATTTCAGACTTTGTGCAAAATTTTACAGCAATTTTTAGAATAGGAAGTTTTTCCATTTATGCATTTTCCTTTCAGTTATTTCCTTAAATTTTTTATTGCATAGTTTTAGAAAGGATTGGTACGACTTTAGAAAAAAAATCTTTACTGAAATTAAAATTTCCTTTTGTGATTATCCCATTCCTTGCACATGGATTTCCGAAATCTTTTGAAAATTTATATAAACCCTGTGTAAGGAAGGGTCAATCTCCACATTCTGAGCCTTCATCGTAAGAAATCACAGGTTTTCATTCTTACAATGACTTCCAATCGCAAAGCCTGTAGCAAGACCATTAAGGGTAAGATGTTTAACAAGTGCAAACGGTTTTAAGATTTGACGCCTCCAAGGTGTGGAATTAAGAAATTAATAGTTGTTGAGTAAAAACCTAAGTACGAGGAAAGTTCTCACTGATGGCAAACCATAAGTGGGAAGTTCTTCAGAAAAGTAGAAGGGAGGAGGAAAATGTGACCCTTATGTTGTTGTAAACAGCAACGATGAAGAATGTAAGAACCCGACTCTAAAAACAGTCCAAAAATAGTTCTTACTCAGCATGCATGAATTTAAATCCAATAAAACATCCACAGTTCAAAATAAAATCATAATTAAAACCCGCAAGTTTAATTCCAAAAATAGTTCCTCATTCAAAACGATAGTTCAAAACAGTAAGCCTCTGGTCAGAGATTTATTAAAACATGTTTAAAACATAACTATAAAAGAAAACGAAACTTAATTCTTTACTAAATGCTGAACAAAGATAATAAAATGCAAAGACTAGACAGCGGACTCCCATGATCCATCAGCTCCTCCTCTAGTCGTCCCGGCGCTATCCCAAGTTACCTGGTGGAAAACCACAGAAATAAGGGTGAGTACAAAGGCACTCGGTAAGAATCTCTAACTGGGGTACACTACGCAGGTCACATCATCTAGCATCCTAGCATACAAGCAACCAATCAACCATACAGGTAATCTCACGACAATTCCAACAATAACATTCTCGAACCTCGAGAGTCTCTAACTCTCGGCTAAAGGATCCGCTGTGGATCTCAGAATGGGTTATCAACATGACCCCAAGAATCTCGAGAGTCTTTAACTCTCGGTTAAGGCGATCAGCTCACTATGCTGATCTTGGACACTCGGGAGAGTACCCAAGTGTCGGGCTTTAGACAAAACGTAAAGGTGTACTGATACACTAGCCCGAGGGAGCTCTCCTCCCTGCATCTAATGCACATACGTGCACACCGCATGCTACTGCAAACTAGATAAATGTAGGCCTACACAAACTATGTCGGTCCAAGTACGCATGCCTAAGCTCGGAACGGTGTCCACTGATCCACAGCAGGCGGGAGGCCCTCGACACTATACTGTGGCAACCTGATCATGCCAACGCCTGAAGCTAAAGGTCGTCCCAAGGTAGGCTTTCACCGAGGAAAGGACCCCGCTCTAGCAGGCCACAGACTAGGCTTATGCTGGGGTGGTAGCTACTCCACATCCGGTTGCCGAGGGTGAGGTATCTGCCCTCACAAAACCCGACCGATGGGGAGACATACGTTGATCCACTCTCAGCCTTTAGATGATGACAACCTAACAAGATCTAACTAAGAAGAATGTACCCTAGAGCTAACAGAGTTCCAACAACAACATTGCACAATAAACATTTAGAATATGAATAGTCATAAATACATGACAGCCACTGCAAACAGAATAATGCAATCTAGGGTACAACAATCTACATGTCAGGTCTTATCAGACAAGTCACATTAATCCTATCCACTAACACATGCTCATACAATAATAAACCTACAAGAGCCTATCCACTAACATGCTCAGGAAACAGTAACACACGATCAAGAACCTATCCACTAGCACATGCACATACAACAATTAAACCTACAAGAGCCTATTTACTAACATGCTCAGGAAACAGTAACACACAATCAAGAACCTATCCACTATCATGTTCAGTAAACAGTAACAGAACATCAAGATGCAATCAGTGGCAAGCGCAAGGTCCACACAACCTCGAAAAGGAATCCTTACCTGAATAAACGAAAATAAACAATTAACAGATGAGCACCTAGAGCTGCAGAACCAACGCGGAACTCAACCTAGGCATAGTAATAACAACACGTAATTAATATCCAAACAGTTAAAATAAACTAGGCAATCCAACGCACAAGGCTCGGGAAATAGTAAATACACAAAACTGAAGGACAAGGCCTCAGTAGCAAGGGCAGCATGGGCGTGTACTCGCTGGTGGGCTGCGGTACTGCAAAGGCGAGCGACACGGTGTGGGCGGGCGCGCTGGGCCACGCGATTGCTGCGCTGCGGGCTGGGGGAAGCGTGCGAGGGCTGGCGTGGCATGACGAAGGCGAAGGCGAGAAGCTGTGCGGCAATGGCTGTCAGGTGAGTGCGGCGATGGGCGAGCAAGCTGGCTGTGCTCGCGAGACCGTGCGATTACGAGGCTTGGCTGGGCAATGCGACAGAGGGGCTGTGCAAATGGTGATCGGCGATCATCTAGGGCTTGGGGGTGATGAATCTCGATGGCGGGGATGGCTTGGCTAGGGCTTGATCGACGATGAAAGAAGAATGAGAAGGGGAAAAACGATGGGGAAGAAGGGAAGAGGGAATCATCTTTTCTCTGTGTTTTTGAACGATCAAGAATACGCAAAAGAAACCCTTCTTTTCATTTTTCTTTTAATAAAAAATAAAACAAGCTCTCTTCCTTTATTTGAAAAACTAACCCCTAAGCATCTTGGAAGTGCAAAAACAGCCCTAGAAGCCTGAAATCATAAAAACAGTCCATAACTGAACAAAACGTAGAAACGGCCCTGAAGTCCAATAAATTACCGAACTAGCCCTAGGGGTAAAATGACCAAAATGCCCCTAAAGGCTAAAACTTCCCTGACGGCCCAACGAAACAACTAAGAAACATACCTGGAGAACAGGGATAAAAACCTGGGCCGTTACAAAGAACCTCCCTAGCAGTAGAACACCTAGAATTGACGGATAGACTGATGGAGTATTATCTTCAACAAAGAGCAAACCAAGGAGCGGAAAAGATTATCAAAACGAAACCTAAAGAGGACAGTGAAGAATCTATAGAAGAGGATTAGGAAGAAGGTGAGCCATGCGAGGATGAAGATGAGAACTCCTCTAAAGAGGCTGAAGTGTTAAACGAGAAGGAAAAACAACATCTTAGGTTTTGCAATACTAGAGTTCAATCCATGAGGACGAGGGTGTTGCCAAAAGTTCTGTAAAGTAAGCCTTGCACCAAGATTGGAGTTGTACGAGAAGGTGCAACCTTTGCATCCATCAATACGGAGGATAAATTCATTACACTAGAGAACAATGGATTTAAGTTCGAATTAGGACTGAAGGGAATCTTAGAAGTTAGGAAGATTGAGCAATTGGGATGGAAGGTGTATTTTAATTTAGTCATGAACGCAAGGACTAAGTGGGTGCAGCAATTTTATTCAAATCTAAATGAGGAAGTGCCACTGTTCTTAGGACTAGATGGTCAACTAATCGACTGTCGAGCAGCCGCATGGAATAAAGCATTTGCATCACCTAATGTTTCTGGAACATATTGTCAGCAATTGATAAACTCTCTCACTAATGAACAAATGCAAGTTAGCCTGATATTGATAGGAGTAGTGGGAGCAGTATGGAACGATCCAACATCATTCCAAGCACCAATGGTTACAGAGGACCTTCAGGATTGGTTGAAACTTATCAGAACATCCATAATGCCCTCAACCAATAGGGAAATGATCAGGAAGGAGCAAGAAATGTTATTATTTGCAATCAAGCTTGGAACGCATATCAACTTAGGAAAAATTCTAGAAGCACAAGTGCAGCTCTATGCTGAAAACATGCAGGATTCCATGTACCTCTCGTTCGTGATAACGCAACTATGTGTTGATCAGGGCATTAGGCCGCAACGTCATGATAAGATTATACGGATTTTTCAAACAAAGAAAGACGATGCAGATGGAAGAAAGAGCAATGGAGAAGTAGTTACAGTAGCTGGGCTAGCAGAAAAGATACATAAGCTCTATGCAATTACATAGAGATATTTAACTTATGCAGTAGAGCGCAATGAGCTCTTTATGCTCAACATGGTAGCAAGGGAAGAGTTCTCTGAATGGCCTGAATTTCCAAAACAAATACTCAATTCTGAGCAAAGAAAAATCAATATAGGCAGCAATGCAAACACTTAGATGGAAGTCCCTCTCTCTTATTTACTTTAAGCATTTTTCCATGCATTTCATTCGTAGTTGCAATTTTAATCTTATAGGATCATGCATTTCATTTATTAGGATGCAATTTGTTCTATTTCCTTTATAATTATTTTATAAGAATCAGAAATTTCTCTTTGAAAGATTAAGTTAGCATTATTATTGCAAATCTAATTTTAGTAGGAAACTCCCTTTCAATTAAAAGAATTCTTAAATTCCCCTAGATCCAAACCTAACATTAGAATAGTCCCTATCATGAATGATAGAAAGAACCAAAATTCGCAAGAAGTCTTAGAGCTTGAGATAGAGTATCGTAATCACAGAAATAGCTAAGTTTGGGGGAGCTAAGTTTCACTTTCATTAGGGACAATGAAGCCTTTAAGTTTAGGGGTGAGGGATGACCAATGAGTGATTTTGGAGTGATTTTTTAAAAATATATATATATATATATATATAATAAAGATCAACATATTCTGGGAAAAATAAAAGACAAGAAGAGCAAATAAGCCTTAAGACTCATTAAGTATTCCGCTGTCTACGAATAGCGCAAGCTTGAAATTTCTTTGCTTAGGTGAATTGTTTTATACTCAAATAAGGCATCCTGAGAACTATGGAATTGTAGATATGAGTGCAACCTAAGAGGAATACAAAAAACATAGTAGAAATCCTTGAAAGATATAATGGCCTAGATAAAAGTCTTGACAGAATTTGTTAAGCAAAATTAGTTGTAGAAGTGACTGTATACAATAGATTGGGTAATGAGAAATAATTGCGTTGAGGATTAATCAGTCAGACATGGTAGGGAGGATTTTAAGACAAAACCTGAGTCTTTGGGAAAGTTTGAAAACTGAAAAGAGAAAGAAGTTTTATGCTAAGATTATGAAATGCGATAAGAACTGTTTGGTTAAGCTCGAAAGGAGGAAAACTGATTTAATTGAACAAGAATGGCTAACTAATAGACTATGCATTACTTGGGACAAGTAATGATTTAAATTTGGGGGTTTGATAGCTCTCAAATAGAGCACATTTTAGACTATTATAGTTTGCATTATTCTGAGGATTAAAGGAAATAAACGGAGATAATAGTAAATTGCGAGTAAGAAACCAATGGAAGTTGCATGCATTCATAATTTAGCATCTCAAGCACAGTTTCACGGTTTAAGTACAAATATTGAATAAATTATGCTAAAACATTATGGAATGCAGGGATACACATAACGTTTAAGCGGGAAGGACGAATAAACGCGAACGGTGATCCACTCAGGAAAATCACGCATTTACAAGGAAGTCGCGTTAGAAGAATCATGCCAAAAAGGAAACAAACAGAGAATCAATCAAGTAATTAAGAGAGCGCCAATCAAAGAAATCCCAGCAGAAATCAAGAGATCCTGCATTAATGAAGATTTTCCAGCTCACCTAAGCTTGATAACCAAGTAATTCATCTCTATAAATAGCAAGAGGGAAGCCAATGTCTGGTGAGCTGGTCGGTTGGCCAAAAGCCAATCTTAAGGAAAAGCATCTGGTGGTGCTCGTGAGAGCCAATGACAAGGAGACTGCACACTTTACAGCCGCACCAATTCCAACTTTTTATTATTTTTCTTATGAGTAGTTTATAGCTGTGAACATTTAGTAGTAGTAATAAAATTGGCTGATTTTGTCTTTCTACTTGTGTTTATTGCTATGCTGCATTATAGGAGTTTTTGGTGAGGATTCATTTGTAGAAGCATGTTAGGAGTGTAGGTTATTATGTTTACACTACTGCATTTTTATTTAATATACATGCGTCGATTAGCTACCCACGCATGTAGCCTGTAACGAGTTCGAAAGAATGAACTGCAGGATGATCCAGTATGCTACGTTAGGTTAAGTGAAAAGCTTTTCACCATTCAATGTGTTAGGAATAACCTTACTAATGCTTACGTCGCCCTGAATTAGTATGGAGATCGCAGCAGAAGCTGGGTCTGCCATAAATCATTAAGTCCAGAAGTACTTACTAGAATAAGGACGCATGAAACTTGATAACTAGTCTCGCACCCTTAATATCTTCTATAGCTGTTTTCTTATCATTGCTTATTGCATTCACGTTTAATTATTGTTAGTATTCATATTTATTCACTGTTAGCATTCAAAATTAAAACACACAAACAACTTCAAACTCATTATTTACTCTTTTCGCATAACTCTCGCGTTAATAGTATTAGTTCTAGACATTAATCCCTGTGGAGAACGATAAAATATAAATACTTATCACTTGTTGCATTCTGACTGCGTATACTTGCGCGTAAGCAATTCCGAGTCATACTTAGCAATAGGTTGAGCTCTGTGTTAATTACTGTACATTTATATTAGCACCTGAAACGCAGACCACTAAACATCTTAGGCAAAGGTTAAGGGTATGGGTTGTAGAAGCATGAACTAGGATAAAAGGGAGTTGTTAATTGAAGTATGTTGAATTAGGATCTTAATTTATAGTAAATGTTGATCAATCATCCACATGAACTAGTAAGTTGTTAATTCAAAAGAAAAGATAACTTAAGTCTAATTTGCATGTTCAATAGGTTAGTGTAAGTCTTTCCGCATTTAAAAAGAGTTTAGGAATAAACGTTCTACTATTGCATGCGACACACTGTTAGAAAGCTACTATTGCATGCGACACACTGTTCAATAGGTTAGCGGGCAGATTCGGAATCAGCATGAACGAATACAGAAGCAAACATTTAGATAAGTGAAGTATGGCGATTAATTCTTACTGTAATTTATCCTAGGAATTGCTAGACGCTTCCCATAACCTTAATCCAAGCCTTACTTAGTTAATTTCACATTTTAATTTTATTTCACATTTAGAACAAAACTAAAATCCTAACACAATTATTCTTATTTTCTTGGACGACTCTTATATTAATTAACTGATTATAGTCATCAATCCCTGCGGAGAACAATAAAATATAAGTACTTATCACTTCCTATACTTTCGACCACGTATACTTGCGTGAATGCAATTCTAAAGCGTAGGATCCTAGTATCTTACTCTTATGCATTTATCTTAATTATATTGCATAGAAAAATTGCATCAAACACTTAGGGAGAATGCAACAAAATTTAACACAAAACAACACTATTGAAGGATTTCGTAGCCACCATTAAATGAATTATGATCCTTGTTATCATCAATTCAATCATCAATGGAAGAATGGCCCAAATTTTAGCTATGGGAATCAAGGAGAATAACAAAGCGAATACTTTGAAAACTTCAATAGATCATCTCAAGCTCTAATAGACTCAGACTTCTAGCTTAAGTATTTCTTTAGAATATATGTTTAAGACTTTAGCTAACAATACTTTTCAAATGCAATACAATAATCTTCAATTTTAACGAGTCTTCAATTTGAACAAGAAACCAAAGCTGCCATTGAGAGTTTGAACAACCAAATTACAAAATTGACAAATTTAGTGAGAAGATAGGAAAGTCTACAAGAACAAGAGTTTCTTAATACCATTGAGGTAGGATGTTTTGAGGTAATATATAGTGATAGTGAAGATGAGTTTTCAGGAATTTGGAGTAATCAAAATGAGGTTTGTGAAATAAATTAAGAAAATGAGCCTATGAACAAAGAGAATAATCCGTTTATAGTATATGAGGTCGAAAAGCCTAATCCTATTCTATTTCTAGAAAATCTTCGTAATATTGATCTGTTTTTATTTTATTTTATTTATTCTCATGAATCTTAAGAGTTTGATTTTCTGTCATTTGATTTCAATAATTCTTATTGCAAAAACAACAAAAATATTTATTTGGTTGGTATATTTAACAAGCAAGAAAGTATGCTATATTTAGCGGGTTACATCCATTCAACCATGGGTGTATATGGGTTGGGGATTAATTCAGATTGGGAGAAAATTTTAGATCGGCCAAAAAATTTGAGTTGGTCAATTTTTCAACCCAATCCAACTTATTTATAGACACAACTCAACCCAACCTAACCCCTACATTTCAGGTTGGGTTGGGTCGGTACGTCATTTTTAATTAAATTGGTAATGTAAACCTTAAAATAGAAAATAAAAGTAAGAAGAAGAAGAACTAACACTCAGAATTATGGTGGTTCGACAAGAGCGTCTACGTCCACTTGAGATAACCATATTATTGCATGATTTTGCTTTAAGCATCTTTTTCACACTCTCTCAAACTCTACTTTTTTATATGAAAAGTAGCTTGATACTCTAAGAGTTTTAGAGTCATATTTATACATGAGAAAAGTAGGTGTTACAAATCTCCTTAATAACTTCTTGGTATTG
>JBBMKA010033896.1:0-23633 GCA_037833695.1 Sechiopsis laciniata
TTGGCTTCTCTTGCTCTCGCAATTGTGGCTAGTCGAAAATCTTCCCATGAGAGTTCTCCCTCGCTAAAAAGATCTATTATTGCTCCTCCATTAAGTATGTTGACCTCTAAATATGTCTCTTCTGGCCGTATACTGCTTGCTGAGCGTTCTGCTATTGGTTTCATAAGAGATTGTGTATTCTCATTATTGGACCAATGAGGTTCTGATATAATACCACTGTCCCTCATCCATTGTATTCGTCTTAGCTATTCTTCTTCTTCTGTAGTTACGTCCTCTAGAGACTGTCCATGAGTATACACTGGACTCCTAGGTTCATGACTCCTAGTGTTATATGCATGTCCCATGCTGCTACGATCACCTTGCAAATCGAAATGCTATTGATAGATGCTGCTACGATCTCTCCAAAACTACGACTGATAGTGTTATATGAATTGTATTGTGTTGATCTCCTCCGCATAGCCTTGTTGTTGAAATTGGTATGTTTGCTGCGGAATGTTATTATACGTCCATTGTTGATTCGCAAAATGATTGAATGTCATTTGGTGTTCGTGCTTGTGGTAATGTTTTGCTATGGGACTCTGTTTCCCTGTTGGTTAAATCGATCTGAATCTCGATTTTCTTGAAATTCAAAAATTTCAACCTTTTAGATGATAAAGAACTACTATTCTCCTAACGATATTAACTCTAAATAATCAATCCCTGGCAACGGCCCCAAAAACTTGATGGGTTACGATTTCGGTGCTAATATATTGTACAGTAATTAATTCAAAGTCAACTTATGCTAAGTGTAACTCGGAATCACTTACGCGCAAGTATACACGGTCAGAAATTGCAGCAAGTAATAAGTATATAAATTATCGATCCCTATAAAGATTGAGGTCTAGAGCTAACACTATTAAGATAGAGTTGTGCGGAAAAGTAAAGCATGAGTGTATGAGTTGTTGTGGTTTGGTTGAATTTGGATATATAAATATGTTGCTAAAAATAAATCTGATGCAATAAGTAATGCTAACTAACAATCCTAGAAAATGCGAAGTGCGGGAAATAGCCAAAGAGAGTCTCGTTTCCCTAACAAATAAGTACTTTCGCACTTAATGATCTATGGTAGGACCAGCTTCCGCTGTGAACTCTATACTTAGCAACAGGGCAACACAAGCATTTTGTACGGTTATTCCTAACACTTTAAGCTGTGAACAGACGTTCACACAACCTAATTTAGCATACTGGGTCAACATGCGATTCCTTCTTCCGAACTCACCACAAAGTACATGCGTGGGTAGCTAATCGATGCATATATATATATATAAAATATCATGCAGCAGTGTAAAACTCAATGACCTACGCTCCTAGCATATTTCTATTCATGAATAGTAAGCATAAACTCCTACAGCGCAACCATAGAGATAAACATCATATAGAAATTAAACTAGATGATTTTATTGCAACTATGAAATGTTCAAAACTACTAGCTACTCCTAATAAAAATAATAAAATGGAATTGGCACGGCTGAAGATGTGTAGTTCCCTTGTCATCGGCTCCTACGACACCACCATTTGATTTTCTCCACGATAGGCTTCATGGCCAACCGACCAGCTCCCCTTTCTCGGCTCCCTTGCTATTTATAGAGTTGATTTACTTGGCCGACAAGTCGAGGTGAGCTGTGAAACTTCATTAATCCAAGATCCCCTAATTACCACTGGAATTTATTTGATTGATGCTGCATTGATTACTGATTGACCCTTGATTGTTTCCTTATTTGAGTGTCTTTTCAGAACGTGTTTTCATTTTGAATTCGCACCTTTTTGCGCTGCTGGTCATCGTTCACGCTGATTATCCTTTCTGCAGTGTAGCTTAATATGTCCTACCATTAGCATTGATTAGGCACAATTTACTCAAGCTTTATACTAAAAACACGAAGTTGTGCTTCTGATGCTACTTTATGAATGCATGCTGATTTTCTAAGTTATTTCATCGTAATTCTTCTATTAGCGCTTGTTTTACCCCTTTAATTCTAGAATAATGCAAACTAAGACAACCTAAAATATGCTATATTTGAGAGCTATTAGACTTGCTAGTTAGATCGCTAAAGATGATTATAAGATCCTAGCACATTTAAGCGATTCAAAACAACGAAGCATGTGGTTGACGATTATTTGGAGATAAAATTGAAATTAAAAAAAATAACAAAACCGATTTGAACAAAAAATTATTTCTCCAAAAAACACCTCGGCAGAGAGAATAGTCGATCTAAACTCTTGAAGCAAAAGTCGATTTATAAAATGACTTCAAAATCGACAAAGTAGAAAATTGACCTAAAAACTTGGAAGCAGATTTCATATACATCAGAAACAAATGCCTTACTACTCTGAAACCAATTGTAGTGCAAATTTCAGATCCAATACCAAATCAATACCAATTTCCAGATTGCTAATCAAATCCAAGATCAAAACAACTAATAGAGATGAAATCAAAGCATAGAAAAGAATGAGCAAGGAGAAGAAATTAACACAGCGATGTAAAGTGGTTTGGACTAACCTACTCCACTGTTCAGAATGTGAGATGATCAATCATGATCACTCACTCATAATTGACATTGATGAATATCAAGAGCTCTCAAATTTGGTGGCTAGGGTTTCTCTCATGGTTGAAGATAAACCCAAGGAACTTTATATACTAGCTCAATCGCACACCCTACATGTAGTTAGATAACCTAATCCCACATTAACCCAAGTTCATTAAACTCACCATATGGGTTAATTACAATTTGATGTGTAATTCATATTTAACAATTATGAATTAAGTACGGCCCCATTTGATAATTATTTAGTTTTTATTATTAGTTTTTGAAATTTAAGCCTACAACAACTACTTATCATATGTTATTTCTTACTTGGATATCTACACCTCACTTATATTTGTAGAAACCAAACAAAAATTTGAAAGAAAAAAAAAAAAAGTAGCTTTCAAAAGGTTGTTTTTGTTTTTGAAAGTTGGTTAGCATTCACATACTTTTGTTAAGCAAAAAAGGATAAATTGTAGGAAAGGTGGAACACATTATAAAAAAATTGAGTAAGAATAGTCTTAAATTTCAAAAACTAAAAATTAAAAATTAAATGGTTATCGAATGGGGCATAAGTATTTAAAATTCAAAATTTGCAGTTGTAAAAGATGAGCTAAGAATAGGCAATACACTCATAATTGATTGATTGATTTTTATTTTTTATTTTTTGATAATTTGATTGAGAATTTTTTAGCTTTTGAACATTCATACTAGTTAATGAATGAATCGGTTAAACTCGCCTTAAACTTTAAGGATTTTGATTGGGTTTTGAGTACTTAAAAGAGATGATGGTAAGGATGTGAAATTATGAGTTTTGCACTAAAATTGACGTATTAATTTGAATTTATTATGTTTACGTGCTAGTTTATCTAGTTAAACTAGTGAGAATATTTATGTATTTTTTTAATAATGAGCTTGTTCATTCATGCAAAATTTAAACACGAGGATAATAACAAATTTATTTGTTAGAAATTTCTAACACAAAAATTAAATGTGATTATGAAAATCACTTGCAGCGGAAACGTAATTAATAAATTAGCTTACCTTCGGCCATTGTTTTTGGTAATCGAAAATGAAGTCAATGTATACCTCAAATTGCAACACGAGCACAACAACGAACACATAGACCGCGGAGTTCTTGGTTCTTCTACACCCTCACTCTTCCTAACTCAAACGGTGTAAATTTTTTCTGAAAGGAATAGTAGGAATAGGGACCAAAACTTGGGGAAGAAAAAACAGAAGAGATGTCTGTAAAAGCTCTCTGTATTTTGTTATCTGTAGGTTCAGCTAATTATCTCTACCATTAAGAGATAAATTTAACTGATTAAAATAATGTGCTAGTTAAAAAAAGAGGGTTAGTGGGGTGGTTCCAAAAATCATGGACCACCAAATAAGAATAATTAATAAATGTTAAATTAATTAAATAATTCCAACATTCTCTCATTTGGTCCATGAACACCCCACTAATGTCAAAATGAAAAACAAAACACATGGATTATGGCGACAAGTCCTCTTAATGCGAGTATTATCTTCTATATATCACAATGTATCATATTTCTCAACCCAAACCACATACTTAAATGAATAAACCCTATGTTTATTCTAGGTCCATACTGAAGTAATATTTTCTCAACAATAAATATGTATGTGCACAACTGAACGATAAAATATAAACTGAATAAAAGTTTCAATAAAATACTAATTATATGATCCTTGAAATTCTTTAGTAGCATGCCTTTAGACAATGGACCAACAATCATCAACTCACTGTTAATGTGTTAAATGATCACTTTCTTATATTTAACACATTCGAAAAAAAACACATCAGTTGTCACAGTACATTTTTAATGGCTTACAAATAGAGTCAATAACTCTAAGCCCAAACGGGAAACTCTTCAACCATACACCATGTGAGATAGCTTCAAACCATAGTACGAACTCGACCTCCATAATGAAAGTAGTCAATCATTTCCAAATTTTCAGTTCGCCTAAACATGAGTATATAATATTTTGATCCTTAAAGGAATCTCATAACTTTATTTGTAGCTCTCTAGTGGTCAAAACCATGTTTCTCTGAAATCTTAAGAACATCCCAACAAACAATGCTAATTAAAGCATATAGAATGTTCTTCATCTGCTCCCATTCGAGCTCGTTTTAGGACATTACATAAGGCTAAATTTAATGTCTCCCACTAATCTTCTGGTATATAAATTGATCCATAACGTTCTCTTCGAAACAAAATGGAGAGATGACATCATGGAATGTCAAATGCCATTGTTGGACATATTGTGGTTTTTATAAGACCGATTCTTCAACACGCATTTGAACTTAAGGCGTATTGTTAACCATAATGATCAGTCCGTCACTTGAAGTGGCACACTGAGCATCTGAATGATCTTTCTCGGGATCAATATTCTGAGATCGATTGCTCCCACTAATCAAGTCATCCTAAAGAAATTTTACATTTCTTGTTTCCACAAACCTAATTCTCCACCCCAGATGAAGAACAATTATTCCCTTCCAAACTTTGGGATTTGAGCTCAGAAACATCACATCATATTCAGAAAAACTCCTAGATTGAATTGCTCCAATTACTTAATTATGCTCATGTTACTAACTTTGAAGCTAATATAAAGTATGTTCTACCAATATAGAATCATAAAAAATGAATCTAGTGACATAAAACCTGCCATTGGGCTAAAGTTTTAATTCAATTAAATTCATTTTAACCATAATGATAAGATTATTAAATTATGTTCATTTTTTCTAATCCTTGTAGGTAAATTAGAAAATATAATTTAATATCTTCTACTAATTAATATGAATCATGTTCTACCAATGTAGAATCATTAATAATATGAATCTAGTGACATAAAACTTATTTGTGGGCTAAAGTTTTAATTCAATTAGATTCATTTAAACCTAATGATAAAACTATTAAATTATATTTCTTTTTCTAATTCATGTGGGTAAATTAGAAAATATAATTTAATATTTTATCGTAATTAAATGAAGTATTATTCTACTAAAATAGAACAATGAAAAATATAAATCTAGTGTCATAAAACTTGCATGTAGGCTAAAGTTTTAATTCAATTAGATTCATTTAAACTTAATGATAAAACTATTAAATTATGTTCCTTTTTCTAATCTGTGTAGGTAAATTAGAAAATATAATTTAATATTTTATCCCGATGAATCATATGTAACATGATAAAAATTCTTGTGGGATAAGATTTATCATATTATATAGATTAATCACAATTAATGTTTATTATCCAAATGTGATCCTAATAAACTTTATTATAATATTAATTAATTAAAGATGCTGTGGCTACTCTTTAATTTAACTCAATTATATGGATCACTTAAACCATATGAAACTTAGGCTCAAATATTGCTTCAAGCAATATTAATGTATTAAGAAATAATATGATCTAACTTAATATTGCATGAATAATTATGAAAATAATCATGCAACCAAAATATAGATAATATATAAACAAAACTGAGCCATCAATAATTAATTTCACTATGCATAATTAATTAAAATTAATACCTAAATATTTAATAAGCATAATGTATTAAATTGATCACAACAAGCGTACATAAATTAAACAAAGAACCAATTTAGTTAATATAATAATCAACTAGCTTAATGGTTTAACATAAATATGTACTTCCAAAAGATTGTGATATCAATTCTTAATTGTAGCAACTTTATTTTAAATTTCTTGAATTTAAATCACCGACATGCTACATGTCATTTATGGCAATAAAAATTTATATAATATAATATTTATATTACCAACAACACAAAGGGATCAATTCCCAATTAAATAATTGTTATATGATTCTACCATTTTAATAATTTTAAAATAAGGTAGTAATATGCATATAACAAAAAATATAGAACTAACTAAAATATCAAATCTATTGCAAAAATTCAACTAAATTCACCAACAACACAGATGGCAAATATACATATTTGAATTTTTAATAAATGACCAGTGATTAACATCCAACCATCCAAATAGTCAAATTCAGTAAATTTGCCAAAACATAACTCATAAAATAAATGAAATTACACCATTTGACCAAAAATATCACAATAACTATATTTGTTAGATCTTTCAATTTCTACCGTATGCTTAAATAACAAATATAAAACAAATAAAAATCAAATCCAATTTCTTTAACATATATAACCAAAAACAAATCCAACGGGCCAAAAGAGATTACAAGATCAATATTCTCAACAAAATCCATAAATTTCGCCAAAATAATTCTGGAAAAAATATTAGGAAACAATTACTAAAGATCAATAATCCAAAAAATATCATGCCTTTATATCACAAATATAGAACAAATAAAAATCAAATCAATTTAACAGACACAAATGATAAATATATACATTTGAATTTATTTGTTTACCCAAAGATATCACACAATCTCAAAGATATCACAAAATAATTATGCCTAATAATATCGATTCTAAATAAATAAATAAAATCAATGAAAAATAAACTACCATAAATTCTCATTCTGTATTATTTATTTAATTACTTATTAGTCATCTTCAACATTCTGACATGAGAACATAGAAGCTTACAAAACAAATAATACAAAACTCAACATTTGGCCATAACTTTTTATTCAAAATTCCAAATTTCACAAATTTTGTATGAAAATTCTCACAATTTAATTTCCTATTAACTCATGTTATTATTAAATAATAACCACAAAATCAAGAAAATCACATAAAACCAAGAACTCATTAATGGTTATCATAAAAGATAAAGGCTTAAACTTGGCTCTGATACCAAATGTTAGAAATTTCTAACACAAAAACTAAATGTGATTATGAAAATCACCTGCAACGAAAATGTAATTAATAAATTAGCTTACCTCCCACCATTATTTTTGGTAACCGAAAATGAAGTCAATGTATACCTCAAACTGCAACACGAGCAAAGCAAAGAACACATAGACCGCAGAGTTCTTGGTTCTTCTGCACCCTCACTCTTCCTAACTCAAATGGTGTAGATTTTTTCTGAAGGGAAGAGTAGGCATAGGGACCAAAACTTGGGGAAGAAAAAACAGAAGAGATGTCTGTCAAAACTCTCTATATTTTGTTATCTGTAGATTCAGCCAATTATCTCTACCATTAAAAGATAAATTTAATTGATTAAAATAATGTGGGTGGTTACAAAAAGAGGGTTAGTGGGGTGGTTCCAAAAATCATGGACCACCAAATGAGGTATAATTAATAAATGTGAAATTAATTAAATAATTCCAACATTATTGGTTCATATGAAACTTAATGCGTGAATATGTTAACGATCATGCTGGTCCAGGTAAAACTTAAGACACATATAATAATAGATTTGTTGGTCCATGCAAAACTGATAAACGAACTTGATGTCCATACGATATTGATTACTTGGATTTGTTGATATATTCTGGATGCTCGGTGGATTTTTTGGTCCCTTTCTAAACTTAACCATTTATTACTAGGGTAATAATACTAAATTTAAAAAAAAAAAAAACAAAACAAAAAACAAATAAAAGCCAACGATAAAAAGGTGCTAAAATCAAAATGAGCAATTAGGCAAATGTCTACTTTTTTATAAAATAAACCTGAAGTGTCTACTCTTCTAATTTGTTTAAATTTATGTCTAAATCTAATATTTTGGAATTTAGTAATTAAATGAATATAATGTAAATGATAATTTTATACTTTTTGTGAATTTGTTTTTTAATTTGTTTGATAATCTTATTATAGATACACTCTAACAAACTCCTTGAGAATTTGAATTAAAAAAATTTAAAACTATAACCGATATAATCGTATTATGCACATTAAAAAATAGGTTGAAGATAAAAAAGGAAATAGAAAAATTAAAATAATTTTCGGAATCTCTTCCAAACGTCCATCCAGCTGTTTACATATGCATACATATGACCTTTGAATGACAGTTAGATTTTTGTATTAAGATAAAAAATAATAATTAAATGCATATCATGCATGCACAAAGCATAATTATTATTTGGCAGGTAGAATTTCACAGTTTTTTAGTGTTGAGAATCTTTCGATATCCTTGTGAAACACAAAAGGGACAAAAATCAAAATTCATCCATCTCTAAAGAAGTACGATCGAATACATTCGCAAATGTGTGTGAAGTTCTATCATCTTCCACACCATAAGAGCGAGCTTTCCCCCGGCTCCCATGACACTCCGACTGAAACTTCTCCCACCAAGAAATCGGGCAAGTCTGCATTATCATCCATGCATGAAGAATTATTTGAACTAGTTGTTGTTGCAATCTCATGTGTCGTATAGTTGCCTATAGAATATAATTCACTATCGGTCTATTATGTTGACCAGAAGTACAAATCCTTACAAATCCCTACATATTTATGATGCCTCAAAACTAGTGTCTCCTACTCAATACTAGTTTGCATAGAGATGTCCACGGGGCGGGGCGGGGACGGGGAAGCCGTTACCATCCCCATCTTCACCACCATTTCTATTCTCCATCCCCACAAAATTCACCGTATTATTAATCGGGGATCGGAACGGGGATTCACGACGGGGAACTTATGGGGATCAGGTTCACCAAGGAGAATTTATCACCATTTATTTATTTTTTAAAAATACATTTTTCAATAATTTTTTTCTTTAGTTTTAAATATTGAGATTATTTTATATTTGTTGGGTAGCTACTGAGTTGTTGATATTTTGTTATTGAGACTTAGTTACTGTTTTTCCCTTTTTACCAGCCTATACAACTTGTAAATTGGGTTATTATAAATAATGCAATTGTGATATTTCAATAAAGATAAGTCGATATTCTTCTTAAAGAAAAGTCCTTTTTGTTTCTCTCAAAATTAAATAAGTAAATTCAAAGTTAAAAAACCTATAAAAGACTAATGTACTGTTATTAAAAAAATGCTACCCACTCAATAAAAAGGCCATTGCACTGTTTTTTTTTATATATCAATATATCTCACAAAATTTTCAAACTAAACACATTCAATATTTTTAAAAAATATGTATAATAAAGTAACATTGAAACAATTTTGAGTGCCTAAATAATTAAAATTAAAAAATTATTCCTTAAAAATGAAATATCGGGGCGGGGTCGGGGAAACGGGGATGTGGATCATATTCCCCATCCCCATCCCCATTTAGTCATAGGGAAAAAAGTTCCTCTCACTTTCCCATTCCCCATGAAATCAGGAATTCACCGCCCCGTTCCGGGCGGGTCCTCACAGTTTAAATGGACATCTCTAAGTTTGCATAGAAACTTCTTCAACTCATCCTTGTTTGACAACATGAGCCAAACTTTTAACCCAACTGGGGCATCAGAGTTGTTTGTGTTGTACGTCTCAATGTGTACGAGTACATTTTCTCCAAGGATGAAGCAATCGTTATGCATGGCGTTGGAAAACTTTTTCTTTAGTTTTAAATATTGAGATTGTTTTATATTTGTTGGGTAGCTACTGAGTTGTTGATATTTTGTTATTGAGACTTCGTTCCTGTTTTTCCCTTTTTACCAACATGTACATCTTGTAAATTGGGTTATTATAAATAATGCAATTGTGATATTTCAATAAAGATAAGTCGATATTCTTCTTAAAGAAAAGTCCTTTTTGTTTCTCTCAAAATTAGATAAGTAAATTCAGAGCTAAAAAAACCTATAAAGACTAATGTAGTGTTATTAAAAAAATGCTACCCACTCAATAAGAAGGCCACTGCATTGTTTTTTTATATACCAATATATCTCACAAAATTTTCAAACTAAACACATTCAATATTTTTAAAAAATATGTATAATAAAGCAACATTGAAACAATTTTGAGTGCCTAAATATTTAAAATTAAAAAATTATTCCTCAAAATAGAAATATCGGGGCAAGGTCGGGGAAACGGGGATGTGGATCATATTCCCCATCCCCATCCCCATTTAGTCATCATGGAAAAAATTATCCCCACTCACTTTCCCATTCCCCATGAAATCAGGAATTCACCGCCCCGTTCCGGGCCGATCCCCACGGTTTAAATGGACATCTCTAAGTTTGCATAGAAACTTGTTCAACTCATCCTTGTTTGACAACATGAGCCAAACTTTTAACCCAACTGGGGCATCAGAGTTGTTTGTGTTGTACGTCTCAGTGTGTATGAGTACATTTTCTCCAAGGATGAAGTAATCGTTATACATGGCGCTGGAAAACTTTTTTTTTTAGTTTTAAATATTGAGATTATTTTATATTTGTTGGGTATCTACTGAGTTGTTGATATTTTGTTATTGAGATTTAGTTACTGTTTTTCCCTTTTTACCAGCCTGTACATCTTGTAAATTGGGTTATTACAAATAATGCAATTGTGATATTTCAATAAAGATTAGTCGATATTCTTCTTAAAGAAAAGTCCTTTTTGTTTCTCTCAAAATTAAATAATTAAATTCAGAGTTAAAAAAACCTATAAAAGACTGATGTACTGTTATTAAAAAAAATGCTACCCACTCAATAAGAAGGCCACTGCATTGTATTTTTATATACCAATATATCTCACAAAATTTTCAAACTAAACGCATTCAATATTTTTAAAAAATATGTATAATAAAGCAACATTGAAACAATTTTGAGTGCCTAAATAATTAAAATTAAAAAATTATTCCTTAAAAAATAAATATCGAGGCGGGGTCGGGGAAACGGGGATGTGGATCATATTTCCCATCCCCATCCCCATTTAGTCATCGGGAAAAAATTATCCCCACTCACTTTCTTATTCCCAATGAAATCAAGAATTCACCGCCCCGTTCCGGGCAAGTGCCCACAGTTTAAATGGACATCTCTTAGTTTGCATAGAAACTTCTTCAACTCATCCTTCTTTAACAACATGAGCCAAACTTTTAACCTAACTGGGGCATCAGAGTTGTTTGTGTTGTACGTCTCAGTGTGCTCGAGTACATTTTCTCCAAGGATGAAGCAATCGTTATACATGGCGCTGGAAAACTTTTTCTTTAGTTTTAAATATTTAGATTATTTTATATTTGTTGGGTAGCTACTGAGTTGTTGATATTTTGTTATTGAGACTTAGTCCCTGTTTTTCCCTTTTTACTGGCCTGTACATCTTGTAAATTGGGTTATTATAAATATTGCAATTGTGATATTTCAATAAAGATAAGTCGATATTCTTCTTAAAGAAAAGTCCTTTTTGTTTCTCTCAAAATTAAATAAGTAAATTCAGAGTTAAAAAAACCTATAAAAGACTAATGTAGTGTTATTAAAAAAAATGTTACCCACTCAATAAGAAGGCCACTGTATTGTTTTTTTATATATCAATACATCTCACAAAATTTTCAAACTAAACACATTCAATATTTTTAAAAACTATGTATAATAAAGTAACATTGAAGCAATTTTGAGTGCCTAAATAATTAAAATTAAAAAATTATTCCTTAAAATAGAAATATCGGGGCGGGGTCGGGAAAACAGGGATGTGGATCATATTCCCCATCCCTATCCCCATTTAGTCATCGGGAAAAAAATTATCCCCACTCACTTTCCCATTCCCCATGAAACTAGGAATTCACCGCCCCGTTCACGCCAGGTCCCCACAGTTTAAATTGACATCTCTAAGTTTGCATAGAAACTTCTTCAACTCATCCTTGTTTGACAACATGAGTCAAACTTTTAACGTAATTGGGGCATCAGAGTTGTTTGCTTTGTACGTCTTAGTGTGTACGAGTACATTTTCTCCAAGGATGAAGCAATCGTTATACATGGTGCTGGAAAACTTTTTCTTTAGTTTTAAATATTGAGATTATTTTATATTTGTTGGGTAGCTACTGAGTTACTGTTTTTCCCTTTTTACCAGCCTGTACATCTTGTAAATTGGGTTATTATAAATAATGCAATTGTGATATTTCAATAAAGATAAGTCGATATTCTTTTTAAGAAAAGTCCTTTTTGTTTCTCTCAAAATTAAATAAGTAAATTCAGAGTTAAAAAAACCTATAAAAGACTAATGTACTGTTATTAAAAAAATGCTACCCACTCAATAAGAAGGCCACTGCATTGTTTTTTTATATATCAATATCTCACAAAATTTTCAAACTAAACACATTCAATATTTTAAAAAAATATGTATAATAAAGCAACATTGAAACAATTTTGAGTGCCTAAATAATTAAAATTAAAAAATTATTCCTTAAGAAAGAATTATCGGGGCAAGGTCGGGGAAACGGGGATGTGGATCATATTCCCCATCCCCATCCCCATTTAATCATCAGGGAAAAAATTATCCCCCACTCACTTTCCCATTCCCCATGAAATTAGGAATTCACCACCCCGTTCCCGCTGAGTCCCCACAGTTTAAATGGACATCTCTAAGTTTGCATAGAAACTTCTTCAACTCATCCTTGTTTGACAACATGAGCCAAACTTTTAACGCAACTGGGGCATTAGAGTTGTTGGTGTTGTACGTGTCAGTGTGTATAAGTACATTTTCTCTAAGGATGAAGCAATCATTATACATGGCGCTGGAAAACCCGCTGCACATTATGATTATAGTCAAACTTTTGCCAATATCAAGCGCAAATCCAACTAAATCGATAAGTTGACTAATTGTTGTATCGTATGCTATTTCAATCGTCACCGTCTTATAATTGGAGTAGATATCTTTTCCATCCCATACCCCATTGAAGACAATTGGATGGGCGTGACCTCCATTGTTGCAGAACAAAAATCCTTGCGATGTGAAATTTAGGGAGAATTGCACATGTGTGGATCAGAGAGATTGTAGAATTATGATCTTCAAAAGTGATTGTGAGTTTGGAGATAGTCGACGTTGAGGGAAAGATCGTAGAATTCTGATCTTCAACTGTAAGGTGGAATGTGGTCAGGCGACATAACTTTTTTTTTCCTAAAAATTCATCTTTCTGTCATTCAATATTGTTTGTATAGAGATTTTTTCAAATTTTAATTAGAATTAACAAAAAAAAATATATGGATATAGTGGTTATTTTGTATAAAATCTGATTTTTTTTTTTTAAAAAAAAAAACTTAATTTGAATCCCATTAAAAAATGAATAAGATATTCGAACTAAAATAATTAGATATTGAATGTGGTTATGGGAGAAGAAATCTCCTTGAATGTAGGCTATTTCACGAATTTTTTAAAATTTTAATTTTAATTTTAAATTTTTTTTTTTAAAGTCTCATCAAATGTAGGCTTGTGTGGAAGATTTTTTTTAAACAATATTCATTATTAATTAGGTAAACTCATAGGATATGGATGGGCATTGTTGGGAGGAAAAATTCCTCTCTCTTCCAAGTAGACAAGAATTTAAATATAAAAAATGAGTAGACGTTTGATGGTTTATTTTCCAAAAAATAGACAATTCTTACCATTTCTCCAACAAAAAACATGTAAAAGAATAAAGGCTAATGACTAATGACTAAATTTGAGAAACTTATTAAGATAATGACTAAAATTATTTACAGTTTAAATAAATAATAAATTAGTTAAAATATGATAGACAATTATACACCTCCATTTTTTTCGTATCTTTGTTAATATTTAAAAATTGATTTCTTGTAACAACCCATGAAAAATTTAGAAAATAATTAAGCAAATGTAGCCATTAATATAAATTAATGTAGAAACTTACTAAATTAGTTAAATTCAAAAAATAATTATAAATATGGTAAAATCTAAAAAAAATTAGCAATCATATTAATAATAATATTGTAATAATGATTATTAATAATACATTACTGAAACGTATTAATAACTATAGATACAAATATCTTAAAATTTTACTAATCATACTACCTTAAAGTGTGGCTTAAGGAGAAAATCATTTTTGGATGATTTTACCCCTTAAGCCCACTCTAAATTACAAACATGCCATTCATAATCTTCTATTAGAATATTAAAAATTAAAAAAAATGCAAAGATATTTACAATATTACTTAGATATTTAGATTTTCATCATCTTTATAACGTAGAAGACAATATATTTTTACCAAATCTCATAAATTAAGTTAGAAGATAAGAGATTTCAAGTAATTATATTCAAATGAATATTATATTCTTAAATTCCATAACTTCAAATTTCAATATTAAATTGGATTTTCCAATCCTATAAATAGCAAAAAAAAAAAATTAAATGCAAATAACATAGAAGTTATTTACATTACCATTTAGATTTTTATCATTTTATAACGTAAAAAATAAGATATTTTTACCAAATCTCATAGATTTTATGCCTAAGTTAAAAGATAAGAGATTCCATGTATATTATGAACAATCAAAATTTTCAAACAAAATCCAAAAATTGCCCCGATTTGGGTCTTGAATTTTCTATGTAAAATAGTCTCTTTTTCAAATTAATTCATTTGTTTTCACATGTCTACGTAATTATATTTGAATATTATCTTCTTAAATTCCATAACTTCAAATATTCACACATGTAAATATTAATTTATTTTCACATGTCCACGTAATTATATTCAATGATATTATCTTTTTAAATTTCATAACTTCAAATATTCAGTGTAAATATTATATCTTAATTCTTGTAAATATACATTTATTTACTTTATCTTTTAATTTCAATAAAATATTCAAAGGTTTTGAAACTTTTTAATTTTACATCTACATAAAGAAGTTTGCTCCACCATTTTTCAACAAAAATGTGAGTTTTAATCCTCATTGTTTGGATGTCTTTCTTCTATTTTTTTTTCCTTTTTTTCTTTTTTTCATTATTCATGTATTGTTTGATTTGTTGTTTTGATATAATTAATTTAACACTCATCTTTTATCTATTTTGTAGCAAATATTGATCTTTTTCAATTTAAGAAAATAGTAGTTTGAGATAAGTAAACATGAAGATGTTACAAGTTATTTGAAGTTAAGGGCAAAGTATCAAGTATGTAAAGTTAAATGCATAGGTATTATTTTTCTGATCACAACGACATTGTGTCCATGATCAATGCAGCTCCCAACCTAGCCACCTCGGAATGGATCAGCACCTGAAAATGTAAGGAGTGAGTATATCAAAATATACCCAGTAAGAAGCCCCACTATTGGGTTAAGCATGCAAACAGAAACAAGTTAAAGATACGACAACTGAAGCTAAGTGCCTCGCACATGCGCGCCCAGCCCACAGGCCAAGCACGAGCAAACAATGTCAAATGACGGCGTGTAAGCCGTGAGCAAAGATATAGCTAAATACCAAGAAATCTTCTGACCAAGAGAGGACCAAGAGTGAGGGAGACACACAAGTTTCCTAAACCTCGGGTCAGGACAAGTCTCATACCGTGTCCACAGAGACATACACAAATATCTCAAAGTAGCCTGACCTATGTCAAGGACTCGTCAAACTACGTCAGTGGAGACATACATGAATCTCTCGGGGTAGCCTGATCTAAATCAGAGACTCGCCACGCTTCTTCTGCACAACTTTTATAGCATATCAACAGAGACATACACGAATGTCTTAGGGTAGCCTAACCTATGTCAGGGACCCGACACACTCTCGCTGCGCAACTCTGATAAAGTATCAGTAGGGCATACACAAATACCAATAAAGTCACCCGAACCTGTTAGAGAGGACCATGAGTGAGGGAACCACATAGGACCCTTAAACCTCGAGTCGAGAAACATCACATGCCGTGTCCGTAGAGACATACACAAATATCTCGGGGTAGCCTGACCTCTGTCGGGGACCCACCACGACTGAGGGAAACACACAAGATCTCTAAACCTCAGGTCAAGACAACGACACACTTGTTGTGTTAGCAATGGCATACTCGAATGTCAATAAAGTCACCTAATCCTTTTAGGGAGAGCCATAAGTGAGGGAAACTGTAGGATCCCTAAACCTCGGGCTAGGGGTGCCAGCTATTAAACCTAGGGTGCCATCTACTAACCTCTAGCGTGCGGGGACAGACCTGCCTGTAGACAACACCCCCAAAATGCATGCAAGCTCACCGACAGTCTATCTTTCATGCCTTCATCTATCCTAGTGGCCTCTTCTAGTAAATGTCGGGATCAAGCAAGTCGTGACCGACTCCGCCTTCCATGTACTGAAATGGGAAAATAAGTGGAACCATGCATGAAGCATATGAGATTCCACGAGTATAATAGAGAGGTATAACTAGCACTAGAGTCACACAAGATCCATTGTAGCTTAAGTGGGTGCATTCGCCAATCCGAGAATTGGTGCAACTCGCAACGTGCGTTCAACAACTAAGGAACTCGTTGTTCCGTACACAATGTGACATGTGGATGAGATCTGACCACTTGGTCGGATGTAAGAGTCAACTCGTAGGTTAGTGCACTCCGACCATGTGTCTCGAAGTAAAAAGGATCCATATCCTCGCTCGATTCCTAAGGAGAACTAGCGTGTCACATCAATAACATGATGTTGATCACGCAACACGAGTCTTAACAAGGGTGAGCTAGCTGCTTCTCTAAGTGGTTAACATGATAACCAAGCCTAGTTATTCTAATGCCAAAGATCATCGATCTATACTAAAGTATTAAGACGATAGAGCGCTACCAGCAAACCTAAAAGTGATATTAGAAACAAGCTGAAATATATATTTGTCATAGTACATGTACAGTCAACATCGATGGAACTGAACAAGAAATCATTATCACACGTATACAACCATTCAGAGGTGAAGCAAGAAACAACGAAACATACACATGTCTATTCATGAGCTACCTAACACATTAGGGGCTTTTAGTCACAATCACTACATGCATTACCCTAGGTAGTTCTGTCATTTGAAAGATCAAACAGATAAACAATCCATCACGTTTATAAGCAAAAGGTACGATTCAGGGAATGAAGATTCAACCATAAGGGCATAACAATTAGAGGCAGAAAACAGTTCAGGAGATTCATTACGATTCTACATTATCACGAGTATAGCTAATTCCACCACATAGATTCCAACCACAACAATCATTAAACAAGTCATAAAGCATTCATTTCTCATAAAACCTAACAAGTAACGATTCACATACTTTTCAAACCACAAACTC
Organism: Sechiopsis laciniata; assembly: GCA_037833695.1. NCBI lineage: Eukaryota > Viridiplantae > Streptophyta > Magnoliopsida > Cucurbitales > Cucurbitaceae > Sechiopsis > Sechiopsis laciniata. The sequence goes on from JBBMKA010033896.1 coordinate 17,633, forward strand.
GATTCATAATAGAGCTCATTACCTTCCTGACGTTCTCGACCGAACCACAGGGCTGAACCACGAGTCGATACGATGAATCCCAAAAATCGCCTAAATATAGAACCAAGGATAGAAATCAACGAAAAGGACAAACAGAGTACAACTAGCTAAAACGGAGCGCACCATGCGAATGGGGAAGCGAAACTGAGCTGACAACGCGTCACCACGAAGACTCATGAACCTTACTTTTTTTTCTTGAACAAACCTCTCTAGCTCCGTAAAACTGAGGAAGAAGAAGTGGGTTTTCAAGAAATAACTCTCCAGAAAACATGGAGGTTAAGGATTTAAAAGCGGCAAAACTTACCCGAAACTTGCAGGAAATAAATAGACACACGCTGGAGAATCAGCAGCTAGAGAGACGCTCACATGGAGGAAGAGACTCGTGTCGCTGGCGAGAGAACTCAACTCTTCTGCTTTCCATGGCTTCACGGTGGTCGGATCTAACTAGGTGGCGCTAGTTTATCGAAAGGCTCGTCGACGGAGGCTGTAGTTGGTGGTCGAACAAGGAACCACAAGACACGCTGGCATCGGAGAGCAGCTGCTGCGCGTGAGGGGGCGCTAGCCTTTGCGCGCGTGACACATGGAGATGACGTAGAGGCTGATCAAAATCTAAAGGCTGAGGTGTGGACGCTGGGATTGAGGGCTAAAGCAAAACATAGATGGGAGAGGGGAAAATGGGTTGTCGGCTAGATGAAGGGAAAGAGAAAGTGGGAAGAATTTAATTAAATGTTCTTTATATAACAAAACATTAAAACCCATAAAACCCTAACCATAAAGTGATTTTAATATCTACCCAAATAACGGTAATGCACTTTAAATGTAATTTGAGGGTTATTTTCCAAGCATTAACTCTAATTAATCTCTCCAAAATACTAATAAAGTTAGGGGTATTTCAAAATTATAATTTTCAATAAAATACATGAATATACTTAAAATAACTAGGGTGTTACAATCCGAGTCATATCGACTAATAGTATGTATGAAGGTTATCAATAATAGCAAAGTGGTTTTCTCAGTTTTGATATATCATCGTGTTTCCATGAATTTTGGATCTTCTCGACTTTTTTTAGTATCAGCTCCCAAAAGGCAAGGTATCTCACCTTGTCATTTAGATGGGAGTCCCAAATAAGAAGGTCAAATCCCAAATTTGTAACAATGGGCCGTTACAATATCATCAAGTTCTTGCCCATAAAGATTAATAACAAGCAATTCTGTTTTTTTTTTTTTTTTTTTTTTAGTTGATATTGAGGCTTGATATCAACTTGAAAAGGTAGCCTATGTTGAAGAGTTCTTCAATAAAGCCTTTTTCAAATTATGATAAGAACAGTGTCTTCCACAAACTGTAGGTGAATTGTGTTGAGGATACTATTGTCTATAATAAAACTGTGTATTTTTTTGGGGGAAGAAGGCATGCATCAAAAGTCTACTAAAGAAATCTTTCTCTAAGATAAGGCACCAACAAACCCTCGTCCATGATAATTATACGAGCAAATCTTTCCAAAACTTTTGGATTAGTCTTAATGTGACGTTATAATAGTGTCTTAAGATTTTTTTCTAGAATGAGATTATCACCGCTTCGCTAAAAGAGACCTACATATGCCTCATTTCAAAGATTTGGAGTCTCATTCGGTTAGAAACCATAAATCCATAATCCTTTCCAGTTTTGGCCAGTGTTCTTTCCAAATGTTGAAAAAGATTCTTCTTTTCACCATGAAATCTACTTTTTATTTTTCGAAACAAGTACATAATAGTACAATCTGGACAGAACTGATTTTTGTCAGAATAATAGAAATTTTCGATAAAAAATCCAGACGAAAAATATTTTCAACGCCGAAATGAAGTTTTGAAAATGGGGTTGAAGAACTCATGGATTTCAATCGCATGAAGTTCGTCTTCCTTAGCCAAAAAAATATGTCGGCTAGTAATCGGAATGATGACGACAAAAATGGGCAGTTTATGTTCGCCGTACGAAATGAAAGAGGTTGAAGACAAAGGGGAGAAAAAATCATTTTTGGAAAAAACTATTTTAGGAAAATGTTCGGTTAAGGAAAATAAATAAATGAATGTTTAAAATAGTATTATAGGTAAGGTAAGGGCAAAATGGTATTAAAAATATTTCAAAAATCAGTAAATTTAATAAGAAAATCAGATTTTCTAAATTTTTTTTGTGCAATTATTTTCTCAAACTAGCCTACTGAACCGAAATTCCCTATATAATAATTGGAAAAATAAATTTTAATGTACCTTTACAATACATTCCTACGAGGTCAAGCAATGCTATGCTGCTAATTCGCTTTAGCAAAATAGAATCGAAATGAATAAATTATGCGTGCCTAGACTCAAGAATGTACAAGTATACAGAGTCTTTGTTGTAGCAAGTTTTGATTAAAGTACAGGTCATCTCCACAGGGATTTTGAGTTCTTTTCAAATCTAAGTTATCGTAAGAGTCGAGTTGGTGGGATAAAATTTGTAATGGGCTATAACTAAGTTCGATTAATAGTAAATGATTGATGAATCTGAAATAGAGTCAGATTTTAGCCTAACTTTGAATCATTGTTCGCGTTTATTAATTGAGAATTATTGCGAGTAAGGTGAAAATAGGAAGAAAAAGGTGTAATTTGTTGATGCTTACGCATTAGGGAAATAAAATGCAAGATATGGACTATTGTGCTTAAAATAACCAAAATAACACGTTTAGCACAGATTTCGCAACGCTTATGCTGATTACTGTTTTCGCAGGGTTAGCGCTAGCAGAGAAATGCGATCCTGAGGATTAAAACACGCAATTGCGACCAACTAAAGCTCAGGAGACAAAGGCCAAAAGCACTTCAAGTAAATAAGGGATGAATCGTTTGACAACGTGAAGTTAACTAACCAGAAAAATTACGAGACGGATTGCTGAAATCAAGGGATTCCTACCTTAGACAAATGAAGACATATTTGGCGAGAGTGAAAAAGGAAAGTATCGCGATGATTGGTTTGTACCATTCTGAAAGATCCAGAGATTTGACGACTAAGCTTTATAAATAGACTGTTTTGTAATAGAAAATGGGGCTTCTGTTCTTTTTAGAGGGAAAAGAGTTCTGAGTTTCGACCTAGACGGCCAAACAAGAGTTTGAAGTTTATTTGTTTCTTTTATTTTCTGTTTGACTCATTTTACTTTAGTAATACAATTCTAGTATGTTTTCCATATCTTGTTTTGTGTTCTCTGTTTGTATCATTAACTAATTTCATTAGGGCAAAGTTAGGAGAAAGTGAATTTTAGCAACATGTTGTCGGAAGAAACTGGAAGGGTTCATCTAGAGCATGTAAATAAGGTGCATCATTTCAATAGTGAGTGTGGACCGGCCATCCACACAAACTAATAGGTTGTAAATTGGAAGAGGAAATAACCTAAGTCTATTTTTCATGTTTAATAGGTAATGTTATGTCTGTAATGCTTTGAATCAGACTTTAGGAATAAACGCATAACTATTACATACTTAGCGTCAGCTCATAATTACATCAAGTCGCAGCAGAAATCGGGCTTGATGCTAATGGAAGCGGAAGCGGAAGTTTGTGAGGCGTAGTATGATAAAGTCCCTTACCGCATGTTTTTTGCTATTACATTGCTGTTGATTTCCATGAGTACCTTAGTCTAGCCTTCTTTCTCATAACTATTTTACGTTGCTCTTTATTTACCTTTATGCTTTCAAAACAAACCAACTCAAATCATATTCGTGCAATTTACAATTTAATTCTGAACATCACCTTGGATAATTTCCAGTCCCTGTGGAGATCGATAATTTACTTATTACTTGCTGCAGACCACGTATACTTGCCTGAAGTGCGAACTAATTACACACGAGACATTCAGCTGTCCGCTACGATCAATGATGAAGTAAAATATAATAATAAGTAAAGAAATGAAACTTTGGCAATGAATGAATCTAGGAGTAAACTTTGTCAAATTTAAAAGGTATCGGAAGGAGGTTAGGACTTTTGGGTATGATGCTGCAACGACGAGGTGTAATGGTAAGAAGAGAACTACTGATCTGCTCTAACACAGGCTCTTTCGAGCTCAAGCAAAAAAAAAAAAAGACCGTTGAGCCAACAACACTAGTAAAAACCTTATCTCTAAGCGTTCTTTAAATTGCAAGTAAAGCTTAACAAACCTAGTATACGACATGCAAGTTCACTCTATTTCTTTTCTCTTGGAAGTGAAATAAAGATAATACAAACGGTTAGCTAGACGAAATGTATTTATAAAGTTAACACAGCATGCATTCACAGTTCATCATCTCCCCACCTCTTCGCTACAACGAGCTACCCTACTTGCCTATTTTCCTTCCGATGATAAGTTTAGCCACTCATAACGTAAAGAGAACTTAAAGCAACAAGATAAACAACATGTAGTTTCATTCAATGGCTTAAACGCGTAAACAGTTCACTACAAGAAAGCAAGTAAAAGATAAGGTTAAGAAAGGCCTTGGTCAGAATCACTGAAGCAGCAAATCTGAGCAATTCCGGCTAGCTACATAAATAAAACTAACTCTTACAACTACACTAGAAATGGCTAAGGAAGGAATTACAATGAACGAAACAAAGCTCCAAGAAAAATGCTCCGGCATAGCTAGGTCCAAAACAAGAAAACTAATCTAAAGTGTTGATCGAAAACTGGAAAAATGGTAAGGAAAAACGATCTCTCGATCTCGGCTCTCTTTGCAACGAAGGAATCTCTAAGATAAGGCACTAACAAACCCGCGTCCCAGATGGTTATATGAGCAAATCTTTCTAAACTTTTGGATTAGTCTTAAATGTGATGTTATAAGAGTGTCTTAAGATTTTTTCTAGAATGAGATTATCAACGCTTCGCTAAAAGAGACCTACATATGCCTCATCTCAAAGATTTGGAGTCGCGTTCAGTTAGAAATCATAGATCCTTCCCAGTTGTGGCCAAAGTTCTCTCCAAGATGTTGAAAAAGAATATTTTTTTCACCATGAAATCCTTTTTATTTTTCGAAATAAGTACATAACAATACACTTTTGTCAGAACTGAATCTTGTCGGAATAATGGAAGTTTTCGATAAAAAATCTAGATGAAAAATTTGTCAATGCTGAAATGGAGTTTTGAAAATGGGATTGAAGAACTCATGAGTTTCAATCGCAGGAAGTTCATCTTCCTTGGCCGGGGCGTTCGGCATTACTTGGCCGGAAAAATTCGTCTGTTAGTTATGGGAAAGACGACGGCGAAAATGGACAATTTACGTTTGCCAAAAAAAATGGAAGAAGAATGACTTCTCTCATACGAAATCAAAGAAGTTGAAGATGAGGGGAGAGAAAATCATTTTCGGAAAATATATATTTTAAGGAAATATTCGATGAATGTTTAAAATAGTATTAAAAGTAAGGTAAGAGCAAAATGATATTAAAAATATTTAGAAAATTAATATATTTAATAAGAAAATCAGATTTGCTATTTTTTTTTACTGTACAATTATTTTCTTAAATTGGCCTACTGACCACAAATTCCCTATATAATAATAGGAAAAATAAATTTTAATGTACCTCTGTAATACCCTCCCTTTTAATTGTTGAAGTTTCATCCACATAAAAAAGAAATGCGTAAGAAAAAAAAACAAAACAAATCCCCATCAATGTTTATTGTCGTTCAACGACAACTAAAAACTTTATAGGCATCAAATAGATCTTACTCTCTAATTAAGATTTATTGGTCTCACATCTCCATTTATACTTTAAAAAAAACTTAAATAAAAAATAATTGTCAGAAAAAATATCCATAAAAAATTGAAGACGCTCCAATACCATAAAGGATTCTCGTTTTATCTGATATTTCATATAAAGAAATCTGGATGTAAGGATTAATCGGAGGATAATATAAGATGGGCAAAACTTGCCTTCAGACGGTTCTGCAGATGTATATACAGAAATTCCATGTGGCGTCCTAGTATTGGGCCACGT
>JBBMKA010033907.1:12225-23632 GCA_037833695.1 Sechiopsis laciniata
TACAAAAATCACATTCGAATAAACTATCTTAATTATTGTAAGCAACTTTTTATTTTTAATCACTCAAAATAATTTATTCTTAACTATTCAAAATAATTTTATATTTCTAACCACTCATTTTTAATTATTTATTTCTAACTATTTAAAATAATTCATTTATTCATTTTTAACTCTTCAAAATAACTTTTCATTTCAATTTTAAACATCCCAATTTTCTAACTAACTCTTCAAACTAACTTCTCATTCAAAATCTCATCCAAACATCTCCCTCCCCATATTTAAAACATTTTTTGCAAAAACAACTTGACAATCTCTTTTAAAAGAAATTCTTTTAAAACTTAAAAACGACTGCATTCAACTTAGCTGACTAAAATAAAAACAAGAGGGAGCTTTCTGAACATTTGATTTTCTATTTGGCATATCATAAACTGGGAGTCAAAAACCATCCAAAATGTACAACATTACAGAGCCAGCTTTCAAACCAAAACTCCCACAGATGGAATGAATCATCATCAAAATCATATGTATCACAAGAGAAAGAAACCTTGTCACAAATATCCAAAACAATTGCATAATCTCGTGTTTTCTTCCTAAAACCTATACACAGTTTTCATTTTAACTCCTCACATAGGTAACATTGTCTGTTTCACAACTAAAATGAGAATCTAGCAACTTCTTCATCTTCATCCTCGTCGATAGCATCCTCCTCTTTGGTAAATCTATCGTAGTCATCTCCATCTTCATCTTCCTCCTCAATCTCTTCATCTTCCTCGTCCGCCATCTTAGTTTTACTCTTGTCATCCTTCAAACCGGTGCTCAAAACCACGGTTTGTCCCTTGGAGCTCTCCATATCTTTCCTCAGCTTCTCCATGTTTTCCCGTCTTCGCTCTTCCTCCAATCGCTGCTTTTCCGCAATTCTCTTGTCAAGCTCTGCCCTGAAAAGAAAGGCAAAACAACTCCGCATAAATATCAAAATTGAAGCAACTTTCGAAATAATGCAGTCATAGTCTCTGTCAAATAGCTGTACAGATGGAAAGATTCAGAGGTTTATTTGGTCTCATTACTTGTAACTTTCCATGTACTCCTCAGCGCTCGATTCGATTGCTTTAAAGAAAGAATCCACCCCAGAGCCCGAAACTGCAGATACTCCAACAGATTTCAAGTTCTTATAGAACTCATCCAGCACAAGAGAAAGGCTCTGACTTAACGTCGAAGTGTAAGAACCATCCGAACTGACTGCAGCTTGAAACGCTTCAAAGTCTTCCATCCACTGCATGCACAGTCCCTTTTTCAACATTCTAAAATTGCTAGAGCTTTGTAATATATTGATAATGTAAGGAGAGAAATATACAGAACAATAATATATGGATGTATATATAGAAATAGGTCGAAAGCAGATCTTTATGAAGAATGAAGCATAACATGGCAAAAAAGGGTCTACATTTTCAATGGACAACATTGTGATTTTTTTCCTTTTCTCGAGTTCAACACCAATTAGGGGTGGGTGGGGATACGAACCCATGCCGGTCTCTGGTTGAGAATTGATAACATTGAGATTCTAACTATACTCTTTCCTTTTTTTCTTTTATTATTGGATAAGATATTGAAGGCTCAATCCTCGAATCATGCTCATGGCTCGCCCCACTAACATGATAATTAGGAGCTAGGAAGCACGGACACTTCTATTTTGACAATGTATCCATGTCGTACTCGTGTCCGACACCGATACTTCCGGACACTTTTCGAACACGTATCCGACACTCAAAATTTCGTGCCCTCCTTTATTATTATTATTTTTAATTTTGGACACTTCACCGACACACCACAGATACTTCATGGACACTCTATTTAAGATTTATTTGTTTCAAATTGTCGATGACACGGTGTTGGTGGAGGAGATCGACGATGACGTCCATCGAAGATAGATGGACTAAAATGGAAAAATGAAAGAAAAAGAGAAAATAGAATGGAAAAAAGAAAGGAGGTAAAAACTAAAATATTTTGAGATTCTTAAGGGTAGCATTGAAAAAATGGTGAGATTTTGTTTTTTATTGGATTTAAATAGACTCATATAACTAACTACGTATTCAATTGCTTATTCAATCTTCATGTTCATCCTTGTTTGAATTATTTTTTATAGTTAGTTAAAAAAAAACTAAAATATTTTGGATTTGATCTTATAATAGTATATCATAAAAACTAATAATAAATAACTTGTCCTCGACATATCCGGGTCCTGCATTTTTTAATAATGTGTGCCTACATGTCCGTATCTCTTGTCCGTGTCCGTGCGTCTTAGATTAGGAGACTTCACACACCCTAAAACCAGCCTTTAAACTCAGATCTTGAAGAGTGGGACTTCACCACGAGGGTAGTATAGGCCATTATGCTCTATTATTACAAAATCATTAAAGAAATGTCAAAATTACTGACAAATTACCTCCAAAGCGAACTCATGTTTTGCCACATCAGTTTTATTGAAAACCAATACAACTGGTAACCGCGTCTTGTAGAGGATAGAACAAGCATAAAGCATGTTGCTCATGAAGGTCACTGGACTAGATGACCGAGGAGTATCGACAACATAAGCAATTACAGTGGGAAAAGTTGAAGCAAAAGCCTCCGTAATGATGGCCCCAGATGCAGACCACGTGAATATTTCAATCTGTCCAGGAGTATCCACGAGGACATAATCAAGCTGATCTGCTCGCTTTTCGATCACAGAAATTACCTGAGATTGCACAGTTAAACAAGAAACTTTTAGTAGGATAAAATGGTGGGGTGTGCGATGCAAATTGTGATGTATAGTATAAATTTAGAAATAAACAAAACAATATTGGAAATATGCCATCACTATAACACTTGCACATGATATGAGGAAAATATATCTATACAAAAACAAGAATTAATCCATGAACTTATTCTGTTAGAACAATTTATGAACTTAACAAAGCATCAAGCCTTCTTTTACAGCTCAGAAAACAAACGATGAAAAACAAATAACATTTTTTTTATATCTATAACTGTTCGAGCCAGCTTGCGCGCAACTCGACCTTGACCCTACAACATTTAGATGTCAAGGAAACCCGTAAGAAATTAATTCCTAAGTAGGTGGCCACCATATGGATTGAACTCATCACCTTTAGCACCACAAGGCCCTCATTGACCACTAGGCCACTCCATGATGGTTAAAACAAAATAAACAAATAACATCCTTAACACTCAATAACAATTAAAAAGATCATAGGAGGGGAAGGGAAATTGGCTATGCTTGCAAATTTGCAATGTTGATTGATGTGATGAAAGAGATAACATCATTGAAAGAGACCCATATGAAATTTCACCTCATCAAATTTTGTAGCAAACAAGTTAAGTGACGTCAAAATTCCTCCATTCGGCCCAAGATTAAATTGCTTCATCACTTCCTTGTACCGCACAGTATCTCTAATATCAATATTTGCACCATAAGGTAGTGTCATTACAGCTGGATCAAGGTTCATTACATAACCCCTGATATTTGATGCATGTGTGTGGCACACCAGACGATGAAGAAAAGTTGTCTTTCCACTCCCTGGAAAAGAACCACATCTTTACAACTATATAATATTTTGACAAGAAAACAATAAAATTTCATTTAGACAAAAATAAAATCAATGTGGCTGGTAGAAGCCTGGAAAAGCAAAAAATGCCAATTAGCGCCAATAAATCATAATGTCAAGAAATCTGATTTGAACATTGGAGGCCAAAAGCATTACTGATATTGCAGGTCTGTCTGGATTTCCAAATAGCCAAGATTCCCTTTTAAATATTTATCCAAGAAGAGGTTAGTTGAAACCATAAGATACCATCATCAACCCAAATTTAATCTCAAAATCTATCCATCCACTGTAGTTGCACAAAACTTATCTAACAAGCGCCCCACTAACTGTTCATGTATACAATTGAAAATCATAAAAGAACAAGAAGAAACAAATAAACCTTTGAAAAATCAAAGAAAATCTTAAACAAAGGCAAACTTGCAATCTCAATACAAACAAATAAACTAGTTCTTTTCTCTCATTTTTTATCTACTATGTTCTTTCCCCTCAAATTTTTTTTCTATTTTGCAACCTCTCTTTTTGTTTCTATCATATAAAGAAACCACCTTATTTTCTCTTTCCACTCTGTATTTCCTTTCTACAATCTCTGCTTCGTTCTAATTCACTAAAACTCGTTTATCTCTCTAGTATCCTTTTTGTGTTTTTTCTAACTTCCCCTCAATAGTACAGAAGATATTGAAAAAACTTAGAAGCATAGATTGGAAAAGACTATACAAAAGTAACATTATACCTAAACCAGGGCCTTTGATAGTCTAAAAAGTTTCCCAGAGATTGAATGTATTTATTTAACACAATCTTTAAACTAAAGAGCCTCTTTTCCTGATGGAACCTCCAAACCCATTAAGATAGGAGGAACTATTTCATGTCTTAAATTTCCAATGCCCAAGCTTCTGCTCCAAGGAAAGGGTGATAAAACCCCACCCCACCAGGTTGAAGTTAAACCACATCAATTTGGTCCAAGTCCTAGGAAAAAATCTTTGGACAGTGTCTAAATGGTCTTGGCCACACTAAACGGGATTCTGAAAAATGAAGAAACATGGGTCGGCACACTTAAATTACTAGTTTGCAGAAGCTTATGCACATCCCTCTTGAAATAAGGAATTTTTTTTTTAATTCAACTTTTTGGAAGTGAAGTGACAAACATCAAAATAGAAACCATGGGTCTTAAACACCATAACATATACTAAAAGATTTAATATGCAAAGAATTTTCATTGAAAATTACCTGCCATTCCTATGACAATGATAATAACTGGTTTACGCCTGAAGTTTGTGGCTGGAGATCCTGCATGCCTAGATGATTCTTCGATATTTAAGTTCTTAATAGAATCAGCAAGCTCCTCTTTTGCTTTACCCTTATCCTTGATAACAAATACCAAAAGCTCTTAACAACTCATTGGAACGAGGCGGTTGAAATGTGACCAAAACACACACATATAAAGTAAAACCCAAAGTCTTTTTTAAAATCTCACAACCAATGCCCCATTTTGTAACAATCAGATTTTTGGTTTATGAAAATTATCTTCGTTTTCACCCAATTAAGTTTCATCATTTTTAAGAAAACATTGAATTCTTAGCCACAAGTTTTTGAAACTCTTTTTGAATCTTTCAGAACTTGGCTAAGCTTTGTAAACATATATAAAAAGTGGATGGCAAAATAAGAAAATTCATTTTGAAAAACCAAAAATCAAATGGTTAGGCCTAGGTAATTAAAATCATAAACAGACTGAACAAGAAACTCGGAAAATAATTTTTTCCAGCTTTCTTGCACACCAAACGAAAAGGATGTACAAATTTCTAGAAGAAACAAGAAAAAATAAGATTATAACTGCTCAACATTTAGTTCTTAATCAAGTCCACAAATTCATCTTCTTTATTCAGATGGATGCAACCAATTTCCTCTTCTTTCTTTTCCCTTCTAAAAATAAAAGAGCTATAAATCAAGACAACCTCTGGAACATGGTCCAAATGCATCCCAAACACATACAACAAAGAAAGTAAAAAACATACGTTTAGTTTAAAATCCCAAAACTAATGGCATAATTTCGTTACTTCCTTACACAGCAAACTGAAAAATTCACATTTCCAGAAGAGAAGCATGAAAAAAAAAATAATGATAAGGAAGGAAATTAGAGGTAGTTGATATACATTTGAATCATCAGTTTCCATCGGCTTGCACTCGACGTCATCAGATGGTTTAGAAACAACATCAGAATCAACATCCATTTTTTGGCTGAAACAACAAACAAAAGTTGATGAATCAACGAAATGAGGGTCAAACTTGTTCTTCCTCCCTAAAACCGCAGCATAAATTTAATTTATCAACTCATCAAACCAACTATAATCTACAAATATAAATAAGGCTGAATCTCTTCTACTTTGTTAGGCGAGACCTAATTAACGTATTCACTAAATCAAAACGCCTCCTCCTTTGTTTCATCAGACAAGTCGTAATTTGAGCTTTTTTCAAGTGAGAAAAAAGACTGTAGAGCTTACCAGAGAGTAGAAAATCAGTGCGAATCGGTTCGAGAGAGGCGGCGGCGGCGGCGGCTACGGCGGCACTGAGCTGCTGAAATGGAGGACGATACCGGAGGGAAGAAGAAGAAGAAAGCGAAAGAGAGGTTAATGAAAGGGTTTAGGGTTCCTCGTTTCTTTTATTGATTTTTATTTTCTTTGACTAAGTCGCTGAAGTTTGTTGAATGAATGTATAGATATATATATATTATTTTTCTATTTATTATTTTGTTACTTTTTTTTCTTAGCTTTTTTATTTTTTGGTAAATTATAAATTATATCCCATGATTTAAAGAAAGTTTTAAGTTTAGTTTTATACTTTAAAAAATTATAATTTAGCCTTCTCGTTTGAAGATAATTAGAACTTAGTTTTTATAATTTTTAAAATTAGAATTTAAATTTTATGTTAAAATTTAATAATGAGTCATTGCTGTTTAAAATGAATTATGTACGTGAAAATTAGCTATTCATGTTTTTTTTATTCTATCAATCACTTAACTCACAATATTATATATTGATCCATGAATAACTAATTTTTACGTACTCAATTCGCTAATGATTAGAAACGATAAAAAATATTTTTTAGATTTTATCAAATCATAAGAATTAAATTATAGTTTTTAAATCATAGAGATCAAATTCTAACTTTTTTTTTCATAATATATGGACTAAACTCTAGTTTTTTAAATCACAAAGAGCTCATTTGATAACTATTTAATTTTCTGTTTTTTTTTTAATTTAAGGTTATTTTTACTCATATTTCTTACAATATGCTCAATCTTTCCTACAATGTGTATAACTTTTCTTAAGAGAGTAGATGAATCCCAACCAAATTTCAAAACTCAAAAACAAACTTTTGAAAACTACTTTTTTGTGTTATTGGTTTGATTTCTACAAATATAGGTAAGATGTAGATATCCATATAAAAGAAGACATATGAGACATATGGTAATGTGGTTATTGTAGGCTTAAATTTCAAAAACCAAATACTAAAAACTAAGGACTCATTTGTTAACCATTTGGTTTTTTAAATTTAAGCATACAATAACTATCTTATCATATGTTTTTTCTTACTTGGTTATGTACCTCTCACCTATATTTATAGAAACCAAACTAAAATTTTAAAACAAAAAAATTAGTTTTCAAAAGTTTGTTTTTGTTTTTAAAAATTAGTTATCGTTCACATACTTTCTTAATGAAAGATGAAAACATTATAGAAAAGGTGAAACAAGTTGAATGAAATTTGAGTAAAAATAGATTTAAATTTTCAAAATAAAAAACAAAAATCAAAATGGTTATCAAATAAGGCCTAAACTTGCCTTGTTTGATAACCATTTGATTTTTTGTTTTTTATTTTTGAAATTTAAACTTACTTTTACTCAAATTTTCTACGATGTAATTTATCTTTTCTACCATGTATCCATATTTTTTTTAAGAAAGTATGTAAATGCGAATTAAATTTAAAAAAACAAAAACAAAAACAAATTTTTTAAAATTATTTTCAAAGGTTTGGTTTGATTTTTTAAAATATAGATAAGATATATATATGAAAAAATAGTTACGGTAAATCTAAATTTCCAATGTTTCTCTTTTTCTTCGAACATGGACGAAACTTATGATTTACCATGATTTTTTATTTCGTTTTTATTTGTTTTTTCAGCGATTTGTTTTTTCAAAATCGAGTCGGAGCCTCTCTCTCAATTTTCACGGTCGTCGTGATAACAACAGGTCGGAGATTTCTCAGCCTGCCGCCATGGAGTAACGCGTTAGGGTTTCTTCATTCTATTGAGCTTCGATTCGTTAAAATTTGTTCAAATCTTTGAAGTGGATATCGAAAAAGTTGAAGATGGAGCCGGAGGTGATCGATGCAGAGTTAGTGTTGCCGACTCATTTGAATTTCAAGCGAATTCAAATGTACGAAAAGTACCCGAAAGGCCAATCCAGAGGAAGGCACTGGAAACATCTTAAGCAAATTCTTCAAGCGGAGAATTATCACAACTGCTCCCCTGATGAACCCAACTGTAAGATTTTTCCCTTTCATTATTAGTCGTTTTGATCTTGAAAGAAATTTCTATTACGCCTTTTAGAGTCAAAACAGATGCAAAGAGAAGGGTAGAGAGTTTTAAAGGAGAAGTAATAAATTCTTGTATTAATTGCAAGGAATGATTTACACAGAGCAAGAAGGCTCTTAAATACACAAGTAAAGAGAATAGGTGAAGCTCATGAATACACCTAACTAATCTACCAACTACTACCAATCCCACAAGTAATACACAACAGTGATCATAGTTAACAACAGTAATCAAAGTGGTTGACTCCTACAATAGTTAGATTGAGATGTTGTCACAGCCTCCCTCAAAGGAGGCGTGGGAAGACACTGAAGCCCGAGTTTGATGCGCAAGGAGCAAAAAAGCTGCGGGGATAGCGGTTTGGTGAGACAATCAGCAATTTGATCACGAGAGCGAATGTGTAGAACATCAATCTGATTAGATACGATTTGATCCCTAATGAAATGAGCATCAACCTCAATATGCTTCGTACGGGCATGAAAGACAGGGTTGCGAGCTAGTGCATTTGCGGAAACGTTATCACACCATGTGATTGGAATTGCAGATAACTGCACACGAAGATCTTTCAACAAGGAACGAAGCCAGACATTTTCACATGCAACTAAGGACAAGGCACGATATTCCGATTCAGTACTTGACCGAGCCACGACTGCTTGTTTTCTGGAAGACCAAGCAATGAGGGAAGAGTTAAGATACACACAATATCCCATAATAGATTTACGGTCATCCGGACAAGCTGCCTAATCCGCATAAGAAAAACTAGTTAGTTGTAGAGATAGAGCAGGTTGTATGAGCAAACCATAGGTTTTGGTCCCCTGCAGGTATTGCAAGACACGTTTTAAGGCTTTCCAATGAGAGGTGCAAGGGGATTGATTGAACTGGCTCAGTTTGTTGATCGAGAAGGCAATATCAGGTCCATTATGCTGCAAATAATGCAGGGAGCCGAGAATGCTTCGATAAGGTTGTGGGTTAGCCAAGAGTTCACCATCCAGTTAAGATAATTGTTTGCCGAATATCATGGGAGAAGGATCTGGTTTGAGATGCTGCAACTGATGCTTGATCAGAATTTCCTGAACATAAGTTGCTTGAGTCAGAAGAAGGCCAGTCTGAGTGTGTTGAATTTGGATCCCTAGAAAATAGTGTAATGGACTAAGATCTTTGAGAGCAAAAACTGCTTGAAGGCTAGCAATAGCAGTGTGAAGTAATTGCTTGTTGGATCAAGTGACCAGAAGATCATCCACATAAACAAGCAAATAGAGCATGCCTTCATCGCGATTAAAAATAAACAACGAACAGTCAGCTTGAGATTGAACAAATTTAAGCTTGAGCAGATAGGATCGTAGCTCCTCATGCCAAGCATGGGGGCTTGTTTGAGACCATATAAAGCTTTGTTAAGTTTGCATATATGTGTCAGGTATTGAGAGTCGACATAGCCTTGAGGTTGAGGAGTGTAGACTTCTTCATGAAGAGTGCCATGGAGGAAAGAGTCCAACTGTTTGACTGGCCAGCCCTAAGTCACTGCTAAGGTAAGAATTGGGTGTATGGTTGCGGGTTTCACAACTGGAGAAAGCATTTCTCCATAGTCAATTCCTGGAGTCTGCAGGAAACCTCGAGCTATAAGACGAGCTTTATATCGATCAATGTTGCCATGCTTATCTCGTTTGATCTTATACACCCATTTGGTGCTCACTAGTCTTTTAGAACGGTCAGGAGGAATTAAGGTCCAAGTATTCTGTCGGCTCAAAGCAAAGAATTCTTGATCCATTGCATCTTGTCACTGAGGAACCAGACTAGCATCTTTGTACTTTGCAGGCTCAATGAGGGACCAATCTATTGTAGAAGCTGCTTGAACCACACCACTGAACAGGCGATTTGGTTTGGTTATTCCAGCTTTTGCTCGAGTAGTCATGGGGTGGAAGTTAGATGGTTGGAAGTTAGTGTGCTCCATTGGTGATGAAGCAGATGCAGACAACGGAGATACTGATGAATCCGGGCACATTGGTGAAGAAGCTGGAGAGTTTAGCTCAGTCAATTGTTGGTCGGGTAAAGCAGCCACATCACTTGGATTGAGTTGTGGATCCTTGGAAGGAGTCGGTTCATGAACAACTGCAGGAATAACTGGAAGCGAAGATTGTATTGGAGGAAAACTGCAAGCATCAGAATCAGACACAGGGATGTTGTTGAAGAGTTCTGTAAAGGAAAAATTCTACTCATTAAATTGGACATGTCGTGAGATAAACGATTTCCTGGTAGTGCTAAGACATTTGGAAGAAACTCTGTTTTTCTTTCTTATTTGATTTCTTCTCAAAGGTTCAATAAATATACATCAGGAGGCAAGAAAAGCTCCTTAAAATGCTCAACAACCTAACCACCTAAAGACAAATTCAAATAAACAACCTAACCACCTAAAGAAAAATTCAAATGATTTATTCATTATTACAAAAATGTCCTAACTTTCAATACTCCTCCTCAAGCTGAATTGTAGATGTTATACAAACCCAGCTTGCAATTCAGGTCTTCGAAGTTAGGTCTTTGCAATGGTTTGGTGAGGATGTCTACCACTTGCTGCTTGGTGGACACATAGGAAAGCTGAATCACTTCATTGGTAATTTTCTCAGAAATAAAGTGACGGTCAATCTCAACGTGTTTCGTTCGATCATGGTGAACAGGATTCTTGGAAATGCTCATGGTAGCTTGACTATCACACAACAGATTGATCGGTTCAGGACAAACTGTTCCCTTTTGATCCATATGCCTTCACAAATCCCTTTGGCCAAAGCTCGATACTCGACTTCTGCACTGCTTCTTGCCACAACAGGTTATTTTTTACTTCTCTAGGTGACAAGGTTGCCCCATACAAATGAGCAATAACCGGAGGTGGATCATCTGTCTGTGGTATCACCTGCCCAATCTGCATCAGAGTATACCGTAATGTTTCTCTCGTCGGTTCATTTGAATAGTAGACCTTTTCCAGGAGTCATCTACAGATATCGGAGAATTCTGTATACGGCCTCCATATGACCTTCATTGGGACTATGCATAAACTGACTAATTGCACTGACTGCGAATGCAATATCTTGCCGAGTATGAGACAGATATATTAGGCGTCCCACCAGTCGTTGGTATCTCCCCCTATCGACCGGACTTGGTTCAGGTTCTAGCCCAAGTTTCTTGTGAGGATCCATAGGGGTTGCTTCTGGTTTACATCCCAACATGCCTGTCTCGG
>JBBMKA010033937.1:0-23624 GCA_037833695.1 Sechiopsis laciniata
TAATTGAGAAATAAAGGAAAGTGTTTTAGAGAAATTGTTGTGTGCATTGTCTCTCCAATCCCGAAGCGAAAAGCTTGGACGATTGTTATTTGTGTTTATTGTTTTTGTTTTTCGAATCTAAATCTTACCCTTAATTTCACTAAGAGCACTATTCCTCTTAACGAGAAATAATAAAACATTGAAAATGTGTCTGACTTTAATGTCAAAAACAATAATAAAATTTTAAAATAATCATCTTAGACTCGTTTTAACTATACTGTAAGTTCCAAAGTTTTACTCAAATCTTATCATTTTTATTGGTTGATATAATTAAATTTATCTCAATCCATGGATTGATTGGTGGTTTAACATAATTTAACATGATATCAGAACAGAAGGTCATGAATTCGAATCCTTGCCAAGTCGTTTCCTCTCCCATTAAAATTAAATTTCAGAACATTCTTAAATTTCAAAAGACACAAATAAGGGGTAGTGTAAAAGAAGACTTTAAAATACATTTTTAATTAGTTGCCATTGACTTAGATCAAAGTCTATTAAAATGACGAAAATAGTCGGATTGCTTAGTTGATAGAGCATATGACTGAAAATCCACGTGTCCATCTAATCATATTTTTCATTCATAATTTGCACGGTTTATCTTTTGTTTTTATTTTTAAAACTAAAAAAATAACTTTTAAAAGTTTGTTCTATAGAAATGGGGAGAAAATACAATCAGAAACATAATTCATTTATGTTTGATAACTTGATTTTGTGTCAACAAAAGTAGTTGATTAGTGACATTAGTGTTCAATGTCTAAGAGATTAAGAATTCGAATTTTCACCTTTAATTATTGTAATCTCAAATAAATCGTTGATTTTGTATTTTTAAATTTGAAAACCAAATACATGTTTGATAAATATTATTTTATTTTATTAAAGAAAATTGTTTTTAATTTTAAAATTTTAAAATAATATTTTTTTATTATTATTTTTTTTGTTTTTTGAGAAATTTATTCTTTTTAATTTTTAGTTTCAATAAAAGAAAATTAATATCATATAACTACAATTATAAAATAAAATTATTCTTAATTCTTATAAATCGACAAAATCAAGTAAAATATTAAAAATAAATAAATTGAAAAAGAGATATATAATAAATACAATATAAATATATAAACAAAAAAAATATTCATAGTATATAAATATGATTAATCAATTCATAAAAGTGAAAGCTCATTACAGCTTTTGTAATGCATGTATCCATGCTGAAATTATTTTATATTGTTGATCAATTATGTGATAAGAACAACTATTTACTTAAAAATCTTAATTCTCTAAAATTATTTCTAACAATAATAAACGTAACTTAAATTTAAATTCAACATTACGATATCAAAATTGTTAGAAATATAATATAAATTTGAATAGATTAATTTTAAATTCTAATATATTGATAAATTGATTATTTTACTTTTTTATGTGATTTTTTTAAAATAAATATAAAAATAAATTGAAACGCTAAAAGTAAGCATTATTTAATGGCAAGAGTAATGTTCAATTTTGAAATATAAGATCAAACTGAAACTAGACTTCAAAGTTATGGACCAAAAGTGAATATTATCGAAATATTAGAGGTAGATATGTTTCAAAATTAGACTTCAAATATAGAGACTAAAGTGAACATTATTAAAATACCAAAGGTAAAAATGTTTAATTTTGAAACATAAGAACAAAAAATGAACATTATTGAAATATCAACAATAAAAATGGTCATTTTTTAAAGCAAAACTGAAACTAAACTAAAAATTTAAGAACGTAATTTTCTCGTTTTTTTTTTTTTGCCTCTCGGGGAAAAGGTATTTGCATTCTATATTACTGGACATCTAGCCGACATATTCCAAGAAGAGCATCGAAAAGAAATCCTGCGCTATACATATTGTCATCAGGTAAAATAATTGCGTAGTTAGTTAAATTATTTATTTAAAATACAGTTTGTTCTCTTTTTTTTCTATTCAACTCGATAACTCCATATTATTACATGGTGCCATTAAAGCTATATTTCTTTTCACAAATACACTTGATTTTTCTCGCATAAGATTCCTTACAAAAGTTTTAAGTTGTTACCAAATTTAAATTATAAGTCACTAATTAGGCTAAATTAATATACAAACTATTGATGCTGGATTTTGCTCCTCCGTATCAACGGTGAATTTGTTTGGAAACGGAAACGTCGTGCTTGCAAAACATAGGATTAAAATTGGGCACCGGCGTGGTACAAGCCACGTGGACTCCGATGCCTAAGTCAGTGTCGTGAAATAGGGTTTAGAGAGAGTTCTGTAAGTTTTGGAGGTCGAATTTTCTTACCTTTGGCATCTTACCATGGGCTTTTGTAAGGGGTAACCCAACTGTACTTCCCGCTTTCCTCTCCCACATGCGAGCGATCATGGGGTGGGTGCTCAGTCATCTGGTCCGAACTACGTTAGTTGAGCCCCTGCACTGTGTAACAGCTACCACATGGAACAGGTAAGGTACAACCGAGTCGAACGGAGCTCGTGGCCTCATTTCGGCCACCCTCACAGGCTGACCTCACGTTCGACCCACACTTGCACATGCAGACCTTCACACCTTCCAGGGCCAGACACATGTCCGGCCCATACTTGCACGCACACATATACATGGGCTAGACTCACGTCTGGCTCACCCATACACACACGCACAAGGGTTGGACACGCGTCTGACCCTTACCTATGGGGGTTAAACACACGTCCAGCCTACACTTATGCACACACACATACACGGGCTAGACTCACGTTTGGCTCACCCATGCACTCGCGCGTGAGGGTTGGACACGCGTTCGACCTTCACCCACGGGGGTCGGAAACGCTTCTGACCCTCACCTACAAGGGTCGGACACGCATCCGACCCTCACCTATGGGGGTCAGACACTTGTCCGACCCTCACCTATAGGGGTCGGACACTTGTCTGACCTGTGGCCTCGACCTTTCCTGCTCCATATGGACCCTTCCTCGCTCCGTATTGGGCCTTCTCGAGCCCTTTTTGGGCTTCTTCTAGCTTATTAGGCCTTTTGTAAGTGGGTATCGGGCCTCGTGGTGTTGCAAAAATCCTCCTACAATAGTTACCCCCACTCTTGTCCATTGTCAAGACATTTGTTTGAATGACAAGAGTATGTGTTGATTTGTGCTATGTAGCTTGTGCGAGGTTGAGGTGCCCGTGCGTTGGAGAGTTGGAGTTGAAGTTATGTCGCCGTATACTTTTACGCTATGTGCCTTGGTCACCACCTTTTCATAGCTTACCCATGTGTGTTTGTGCAAAGTATTATTACCTTAGAATAACTTACATCGAGTTGATTTACACTAGGCTTGAACAATATTGATGTTCTGCTGAACTTAGCCTTGTTTAACCTTCGAAATTAGCACTATGTATACTCACATAAGGTAAAATGACATGTCGCTTGGGTGACTTATGAAAAACCTCGTCTTGCTCTACCGTTGTAATTTAAGCCATGTACACTTGCTTTGGGTAAAATGATATGATGCTTGGATGACTTATGTAAAGCTTAGCTTTGTCCAACTTTTTGATGTTACACAACTCATGCTAGATAAATTTAGGTAAAAACATCATGACGTTTGGATGATTTATGCGAGATTCGAACTTGTCCAATTTCTCAATGTCAAGCACTTTTTTGCCATGTCATTTTTATACTTAGGAAAAGTAAGCCATATTTGGACGGCTTGAATTCTTCCATTGAGACTCCATGCTAGGTTTGAATAACTTTATTAGTTCAAGCCTTATTATTTATGTCGGCATAGCGTGCCTCGGTACCGAAGAACGTTCGTGTGACATTATATAGCTTGACTAATTCTTATTTTGCAATTTCTCTTTTGACGTCAGTGTGTTGAGTCTTGGCGGTTCACCTATTGAAAAGTCTTATTTACACTACATTGTCAGATGACCCTGCCCCTTTTGAGGTACCAATCGAGGTACCGTCATTTTGAGGTACCGTCACTTTGAGATCTAGTCACTTGGAGGTCCCGTCATTTTGAGGTATCGTCATTTTGGGGTACCGTCATTTTAGGATACCATCACTTTGAAGTATCGTCACTTTGAGGTCCTGTCACTTTAAGGTATCGTCACTTTGAGCTCTCGTCATTTTGAGGTACAGTCATTTTGGGGTATCGTCACTTTGAAGTCCTGTTACTTTGAGGTAACGTCATTTCAGGGTACTGTCACTTTGAGGTCCCGTTATTTTTGGGTATCGTCACTTTGAGGTCTTGTCATTTTGAGATGCCGTCATTTTGGGGTACCGCTATTTTGGGATACTGTCACTTTGAGGTCTCGTCATTTTGAGGTACTGTCATTTTGAGGTCTTGTCATTTGAGGTACCGTCATTTCGGGGTACCATCACTTTTAGGTCCCGTCATTTTGAGGTACCCTCATTTTGGGGTACCATCACTTTGAGATCCCGTCATTTTAAGGTACCGTCACTTTTTGACATGGGGTCATTTTTTGACATGTGTCACTTTTTGACATAGGGTCACTTTTTGACCTATGGTCATTTTTTAACATAGGGTCATTTTTTGACCTACGGTCAATTTTTGACATAGGGTCATTTTTTGACAAAGGCTCACTTTTTGACATAAGGTCATTTTTTGACAAAGGCTCACTTTTTTACCTATGGTCACTTTTCGATAGATGATCATTTTTTGACAAAAGGTCACTTTTTGACATAGGGTCACTTTTTTACCTATGGTCACTTTTTTTCATTGGGTCATTTTTTTTTTACAAAGGGTCACTTTTTCACCTATGGTCACTTTTTGACATAGGGCATTTTTTGACATACGATCGCTTTTTGACAAAGGGTCACTTTTTAACCTATGGTCACTTTTTGACATAGGGTCATTTTTTGACATAGGTCACTTTTGACATAGGGTCATTTTTTGACATATAGCCCCTTTTTGACATAGGGTCATTTTTTGACATAGTTGATTGGTTATACGTGTGTTGCCCCCATTCGAGTATTGCTTAGTATTGAAAAGGAAAAAGATATGCTTGAATTGCATTTATTCATTGATCAACTAGTTCATGCCTTACATTCAAGTTGATATATACTAGTGAACAATAACCAAAATGAAACAAAGTAAAAAACATGACCACCTAGGGTGTCGTGACCAATATTGAAAGTATTGTTCTGTCGAACGGGTTAGTGATCTCGATTGATGTTTGAGCAGTGCATCATGACCTTTGGTTCCACCCCTGGGATATCCTCAGGAGACCATGCGAACACGTCGGTGTTGCTTCAGAGGAATGCTATAAGTTATGTTTGATGTTCGGGGCTCATGTTGGTCCCTATCTGCACTACTTGGTTTTTTAACAGCAGGTACACTGCTTCCAACTATTCCACTGGCTCTTCTTGGTGACTTACCTTCGGGCAGTAGCTTGACAACGTAGGTTTTTTTTGTGCCTCCTACAAGCGTTCTTCCTTAGGTGTCGTGCCAAACTTTTAGGGTGTAGCCTCTCCTGAGGTGTCAATCCTAGGCTTGCATCTACCATATTGACCTCCGCTAGAGTTACTACGCCCCGGAGAGCCGTATGATAACATTCTCTTGAGGTCTGTTGTTCTCCACGTACACATCGACGCCTGACAAGGTTGGGAACTTCATCATCTGGTGATATGTTGATGGCACTACACGGAGTTGATGTATTGTTGGCCTTCTGATAATAGCGTTGTATGCAGAACTGTCCTGTACAATAAAAAATTTACAAACGTTAATAACGTATGATCACCTACACCGAAGGTCACAGAGAGCTCTATACTCCCTTCGGGGCAGACTGTGCTGCCCTAAACCTAATTAATGGGGTACCATTAGAGGTTAACTTGCCGTACCCTAACTTCATGGTGTCGTAAGGTCGTAGAGATAATACATCGGCTGAGCTTCTGCCATCAACCAGGATTTTCTGAACTTTGATGTTGGCTATGGTCAGAGAGACAACCAATGCATCATTATAGGGCTAGTGCAACTTACACGCCTCTTCAGATAAAAATTGGATGGCATCGTCTGCTACTGCCATGATTCTTACCTCTTTAAAACTGGGTAGTTCTCGAGCCTCTCTAACACTAGCCTTCCTCTTTTGATTCGAGGAGCCTCCCACTGGGCCCCCCTAAAATGGTGCCGATCTCTTGAGGTGGCAAGGAGTCTCCCGTGTTCTGCTATCTACTCAAGCACTCGGTGGACCTCTGCTCGTCTCCAACATACTCTCTCAGACATCCCTTATGGATCAGGGCTTCTGACTGTAGAAAAATGAGTTGCTTCGTGTGCAATGGTCACACACTCGCGCAAGTATACGAGGTCTGCAATAAGTAATAAGTAAATTATCGATCTCCACAGGGACTGTGATTTATTCAATGGATGTTTAGAATTGAACAGAAATAAAAGCATAGATGTTGTGATAGTTTGGTTTGAATAGCAGAAAGAAAACTTAACATTAGTAAAATGGATTGAGAGAGATAAGGCTAAACTAAGATACTC
Organism: Sechiopsis laciniata; assembly: GCA_037833695.1. Taxonomy (NCBI): domain Eukaryota; kingdom Viridiplantae; phylum Streptophyta; class Magnoliopsida; order Cucurbitales; family Cucurbitaceae; genus Sechiopsis; species Sechiopsis laciniata. Next base: position 6,528 of record JBBMKA010033937.1, read on the forward strand.
ATGGAAAGCAATAGCAATGCACTGCGAAAAAATATGTGGTAAGGAATAACTAACATACTACGCCTTACAAACTTTCGTTTCTGCTTCTGTTCGCATCAAGTCCGACTTCCACCGCAATTTGATGTAATGATAACCCGACACTACGTATGCAATAGTTACGCGTTTATTTCTAAACTCCAATTCAAAGAATTAAAGACTTAATTCTAACATACTAAACATGCTCCTAGTTAACATGCATCAGTTAAACCTTCCTATTTCTTCTTGACACATGCTTCAACTACTCCACATTTTCTTAGCGTTGCCTTAAGGAAATTAGTTCATCATATAAACAAAGAACAAAGAAAGCGAAATGACAAACATACTGAAATTGATATTAAAGAAAATAAAGAAACAATAACCCTTGGTTTTTAATCTCCAGACTCCCCCTCTTCAACCTATTACATAGATTACCTTTTATAATCTTCTTTGTCAACTCTCAGAACATTCTAGAATAGGCACGAATCAATCAATGCGACATCTTTCCTTATTTAAACTTTCCAATTGTGTTTTCATTTGTCTAAGGTAAGAATCTCTTAATTTTCGCAATTTGTCTCGTAGTGTCTGGTTAGTTAACTTCTTACTTCTAATTGATTCTTTCCTTATTGTGCTTGTAGTGCTTTGGAATTTCTCTCTCTCGAGCATGACTTGCTCGCAATCACGCGTCTCAAATCTTCTTTGCACTGCTTCGCAAACCTAATTCCATGCAAAAAATAGTTAATCAGCATAAGCCTTACTAAATATGCGTTAAGTGTGCTAATTCTTTCAATTTAAGAGTTATAAATCATATCTCGTAATTTATTCTCCTAATGGGTAAACATTAACAAACTACACCTTTTTATCTATATTTTTACCTTGTTTGCTTTGAATCTTATATAACAACCGCACACAATGATCCAAAATTATCCTAAATTCTGACTCTATTTTAGAGTCATAAGGTTCAATTTCTTCCTTCAGGTCATAACAATCGGACGTTGCGTGGCCGTGGTCCCGATGGAACAAGCAATATTTTTCCTTGTTACGTCGGTACAACCCAGCCTTCAGCTTAGCCGGCCATTTGAATCCTTCTTTATCCTAGATTTCCATTAAGATCTACTCTAGTGGTACTATCATAGGAGTGTATTTATCAAATTTACTTGGTGGCAATCCCTTACGGACGAACGTATCTCGATCATTGGGGGAGTCGTCCATGTGCCTCTTTCAAGACTCTACCCGATTTGGCTCAATTCGATCTAATAGTCATTTTTTGTCTGGTTGTGTATGTTTCTCCTCAGGGGTATGCCTCGACTTCAGCGGCTCTCCCGCGCTCATGTACTTTTGTGCTCGGGTGAGTACTTCCACATAAGTCGTAGGAGCCTTTTTTCCTAAGGACCATAAGAATTTTTCATCTTTTAACCCTATAACAATAACAGTAAGGGATGTTCCGTCAGTGTAGCCTTCCACCTGCAATGCTTCGTTATTAAAGCGAGCCACATATTCTCTCAAACTTTCGTGACTTCCTTATCGTCCCCACAAACTTTCGTGACTTGGGTAGAACACGTATCGTCCCCACAAACGGCGCCGACTGTTGATGCAGGATTTTGGTCCTTTGTATCAACGGTGAATTTTTTTGGAAACAAAAATGTTGTGCGTGCAAAATAAATGAGTAAAATTGGGCACCGACATGGTACAAGCCACGTAGACTCTGATGCCTAAGTCAGTGCATGAAATAGTGTTTAGAAAGAGTTCTGTAATTTTTAGAGGTTGAATTTTCTTACCTTTGATATCGTACCAGTGGCTTTTATAGGGGGTGACCTAACTCCACTTTCCGCTTTCCTCTCCCACGTGCAAGCGATCATGGGGTGGGTGCTCAGTCATCTGGTCCGAATAATGTTAGTTGAGCCCCTACACTAGGCAACCGCTGCCACGTAGAACAGGTAAGGTACGATCGAGTCGAAGGGAGCTCGTGGCCTCATTTCGGCCACCTTTATGGGTAGACCTCACGTTCAGCCCACACTTACACATGCAGACCTTCATAGGCCAAACTTACGTCTGGCCTATACATGCACACCTTCTTAAGCAGGACAAATGTCTGGCCTACACTTGCGCGCGCACACATACATGGGCCAGACTCACTTCTGGCTCACCCATGCACACATACATGAGGGTTGGACACACGTCCGACCCTCACCTATGGGGGTCAGACACACGTTCGGCCCACACTTACGCACACATAAATACATGGGCCAGACTCATGTCTGCCTTACCCATGCATAGGTGCACGAGGGTCGGACACATGTTACATTTTCATATACGGGGGTCGGACACGCATCTGACCCTCACCTACAAGAGTCGGACACGCATCCGCCCCTCACCTACGTCTGACCCTCACCTAGGGTTGGATAGGCCTCAAACTTTCCTCGCTCTGTATTGGGCCTTCTCGAGCCCTTTTTGGGCTTCCTCAAACTTATTTTGGGCCTTTCGTAAGCGGGTATCGGGCCTCGTGGTGTTGTGAAAATCCTCCCACAACACAAACTAAACTTAATGAGCTAGTTAATCATTACATTGGTGGGAGTAGATTGAAATCCGAAGTTTAGAAAGTTTAGAAAAATGAGCAAGCTAATGTGGGAGTCAATTGAAAATAAGAAGTATAGAAAGTTTAGAAAAAGGAATAAGGTAATGTGTGATTTGACTTTATGAGCTAGCAAATCATTACATTGGTGGCAGTAAGTTGAAAACCAGAAGTTTAGGCCCCATTTGATAACTATTTTATTTTTTAATTTTTAGTTTTTAAAATTTAAACTTATTTGTACTCAAATTTTCTACATTGTGTCTCATCTTTCCTACAATATATCCATCTTTCCCTGGGAAAGTATGTGAATGTTAACCAAAATTCAAAAACAAAAACAGGCTTTTAGAAGCTACTTTTTTTTGTTTCCAATTTTTAGTTTGGTTTTTTAAAATATAGGTAAGATGTAGATATCCAAGTAAGAAAATACCTATGGTAAGGTAGTTGTTGTAGGCTTAGATTTTAAAAACCAAAAATTAAAGACAAAATGGTTATCAAACTAGGTTTTAGAAAATTTATAAAAAAAAAATGAGCAAGCTAATGTGTAATTTGATTGAACCAAATTAGGCCTTTTATGTCTGGTATAAATAATCACATTTACGAGTTATAGAGCTAAAATTAAAAAATGAACAACAAACTCTTACTAAATTTTCTTAAAGAATTAGATTTCTCCGATAACACAAAGAATTATTCAAAAAAAAAAAAAAAATAATACTTTTTCTAACATAGTACATAAACAAAATGAGTAATATATAGTTAGTTTTGGTTAGTGTTAGAGACCCATTAGACTAGTACTATGATTTCGTACAACCAACTTTTTTTTTTTTTTGAAAGATAAATTTCATTACTAAAGCACAACAACATTACAACCTATCCTCCCATAAGAGGTAAAATCCACTATTGAGATCTTTCTCCCAATCACGGCACTAGCCCCAAACCACAAGTTGGAGGGTGACCAGCTGACTAAAAGAAACATGATGCTAACAATAACCTTAAACAACGATAAGCTTAAACGGACATTGGTCTTAACAACCATGGAATTCAATAATCCCATCAAAGACCAAAAAAATATCGTCAAAACCATCGAGATTGACTTCCGATGAACTTTGGAGAATAATCCTTTGAGCATTACTACGACTGAGGTGCGTGACTCCACCAAAGTTAGAAAGGGGAGATTTGATCCCATGAAGGATCTTTCCAAACCCCGGCCCGACATAACAAACGTTGGATAAAATTACCCTTATCCACCAGCTTTATTGAAGACCGAACCTGCAAATTCCACCACAAGCTACTCCTAAACATGAATCGAACACCACTAATAAAGGAACACAACCTAACCAACACCTTACAGCCTAAAATTGTCAAACATAAAAATACAATACTAAAACAAAATTTAAAAACCAGCAACTAAGTCAGATAAAAGAAGAAAAAATCTTCAAAATGAACCAAAAATTTGACGAAAAGCCCATAAAGTTGAAAGAAATTGAAATGGGTCTTGGAATGGGCCATCAAGTACACTCTGATCCATTTGATAACGACATTTGCTTGCCATCCCATTGCCTTCTTTTTGAACCACGATCTTATTAATTGCACTGTCCACATGTCTGACATCTGCTTTATCTTTTCTTCACTCCCCACGTCATCCACACCAACTCTGGCGAACCTCCTTCTCTAGTGTATTTTCATCAACTTTGAAGGAACACAAACTCATAGTCGCCCCTTATTTCTCCGGCTTCAAAATCTTCAAGTTCACAAGATTCATTGACGTTTGAATTGACAACTTCTGATTCTTCTTCATCGCCCATCTCAACAACTCATTCCCATCCTGCCACTTTTCCTCCAAAACAAGCATCCCTCGATCGAATGGGTTTCTGCCTCTGTCAAATGGAAACATTTTCCCTTCCCACCCATCCCTTTTCATCGGAGGAGAAAGCTCTCCCGCAATGTTTGAGCAGAGGGCTTACTCCCACACCATCTTTTACAAGCACCACGGCCTAGAACATAACTTCAAAGAGAATACCATCAGATGAGAGGACATACCTTGATTCAGGGGTCTTTCGATATGCTTTGCCGACACCTCAAACTCCGAGCATCTACTTTCAAACTCCGCTTGAATCTCGTCAAGCTTCCCACACAGCCTTGAAAGGGCTCCATCCACTTTGCTCGCCTTCGAGCCCACACACGGCCACTCTCCACTCTCCAGCGAGAGTTCAGTGGATCCCCAAGAACACACCCGTGGGTGCCCATTAATGCTCGTCGATGATGCATCAAGAACAACGTCTTTGAGCCCGGTGAAATACCTCTCTCTAAACGATATAGAGAGAGAATTTCATATTAGTTTTCGTACAACCAACTTATTTATTTTAAAGGCTAAATTAAAATTTTGGTCTATATAGATAGTTAGAATTTAGTTTCAATTATTTTAAAAGTTAGTATTTAGAATTTTTAATTTGCTAAAATTTTAAAAATAGTTAGACAATTCGTAAGAAAAAACGAATTTAATGTAAAGTTAGTTATTCATGTGTAAATAAACTAGGTTTTTGGACTTTCTTGAGAATGTGAGTTAAATAATTAATTGCATAAAAATCAAGTTGTCAATTTTGCAAGAATCTACATTAAACTTTTAATTTCCTATTCACTTTTTTTTCCTATCAACAATTTAGCACACACAGTCATCATTGATACATAAATAGTTAACGGTAGTTGATTTTTATAAAATTAATAACAATATGAACTCATTTTAGGTTTTATCAAGCAATAAAGACTAAATTTAAGGGGAATTGTCATTGATAATAAAAGTAAGGAAAAAAAAGATTTAAAGTCAAAATTTTAGAAATAAAATTTCAAATATAACTAAAGTTAGATTCAAATACGGAAAGAAATGAACATTTCATTCCTTGTAACATTCTAACCCACAAATTGATGACTTGAATAAAATGAAACTGTCCATTAAATTAAACTATTGAAAACAATGATGTGAAATTGATGGAAGACAATAAAAGTTGAAATATTTTTAAAACTAGAGTAGGAAATGAATATGAAATTAAGAAATAAGAAAGCAAGTAAATATGAAATTAAGGCATATATAAGAAAGCAAGTAGGAGTGGAGATATATATTTATTGACACAAGTGGTTGATATATTAAATTTTAGAATGAAGATGGTGGATGGGGACTGCACATTGTTGGTGAAAGTTGCATGCTTTGCACAGTCTTAAACTATATTCAACTGCGTTTGTTGGGAGAAGGACCCAAAAAAGTAGAGTGTGCAAGTGCTCGCAAATGGATTCTAGATCATGGTGGTGCTCTTTACACACCTTCATGGGGAAAGATTTGGCTCTCAGTGAGTACAACGTCAATAACTACCTAATTACTGTCCATTTTTCTTTTCTAAAAATAAATCTCTTTAGCTTATTAAATAGCATGAATATCTATCTCAAAATCAATGATAAGAGTAGTCTATCTATCTTTATACATTGTTGTGAGGTCTCCATTCTTTCTGATGTGCGATCCTAACATAACTTTTTGAAATTATTTTCGAAAATGAGTGTCTTGATATTATTGGAAGATAAAACGAAAACATGTAGAAAGAAAAAACTTCAACCTTTTCATCATGTTTAAGCAGAATCATTATGGTTCATTTAGCAAAGTATCTTTTCAAATAATTAACTTTCTTTTTCACTCTTTAATTTCAACTTATCACATGTTTAAAAAGAATTTCATTTGTGTGTGTGTGTGTGTAAGGCTTCTATCAAGCTCTTTCATCACGTGTAAAACCTTTCCTAAATGTATCTTATTTCCTTATTTTAATTGTACTTTCATTCTTGTGTAAGGTTTCTTCCTTCTTTGTATAATCTCTCATTAAATGAAGATTAGGTAGAGTAGGTGCTTAAGTCAACTTTTCTTTCTTTTTATCTCCTTCTATAAATAAGGAGTTTGCTCCCCCTGTAAAATAATCTCATCAAAGCAATACAAAACAAGTTCCTCTCAAAAGTTCCTTGCCTCTCTTTCTCTTTAAACGTTTTGTTGGTATCAAAGCCTTCCTTGGCTAACCGCTCTGTCAATCCCAAAATGGCAACCACCACTTTTGGAGCCTCTTCTAAAACTACCCCAATCAAAAACTCCTCCACTAACATTACCCTCGTAGTCTCTTCTACCCAAGCTGATACGGTCTATAAGCAGCTTGACCCTCATGAAAATGCCTCCTTTGTGAACCTCTTTAATCAAGTGACCTCTGTGAAGCTTGAACGAACCAACTTCCTCCTCTGGCAAAGCATCATACTCTCTATCCACAAAATTTACAAGGTGGATGGTCACCTATACGGGAGTAACCTTGCACCTCCTCACTTCGTCACCATTCAGCTAACTGAGGAAAAGCGTGATGGTTTCATTATGTTAAACCCTAGGTTTGATGTCTGGAACATAGTTGATCAACTCCTTGTAGGCTGGTTATACTCGTCCATGACACTGGATGATGCAGCACAGGTGATGGGATATAGCACAGCTCAACCTCTTTAGGAAGCAATCCAGGAGTATTTTGGGATTCAATCAAGATCCCAAGAGGACCACAACAGGTAGATGTTACAGCAAACAAGGAAAGGGAGCTCAAAGATGCAAGAATATCTTACAATCATGAAAGGCTATCATGATGGCCTTCAACTAGCTAGATATCCAATGGACATGCGTAGTTTTGTTTCTCATGTTGTGGTCGGGCTTAATGAAGAATATACCCCTATAGTTTGCACCCTAAGAACTTAGGATCTATCATGGTTCAAGATCCAATTTGAGTTGCTATCATTTGAACAAAGGTTAGAACAACTTCAAGCTAGAAGAGTGAATATTATGCCTAACTAGGCAACTGCTTTTTTTACCTATAATAAAAGGCCAAGGTACAACTCAAACTCTTAACAAACACTCATGGAGGCTACAGCTGAAAGGTGGACATGAAGGTAGGTCCAAAAGGGGAAGGTTTTCTCTTTACTCTCAAAACTCTTCTCAACCCATTTGCTAAATATGTGGAAAATTGAGGCACGTTGTTGCTAACTATTACCACAGGTAATGAAGAATGGAGAATCGGTTGCTACCAACTTAACCACACACCTTGGAAACTATCAGAAACCATCAGCTTCAGCTGTAGAAGGCACCTCAAATGCCTTAATGGCCTTTCTAGAGACTCTCGAAGATCAAGCTTGGTACCTAAATAGTGGAGCAAGTAATCATGTTACAGATGAGTTAGGAAAAATGAGCTTAAAATGTAAGTCCACTACTCTTCAAAACATAATGGTTGGAAATCCAGCAAGACTTCCTATTCATGCTGCTGGAACTATTTTTCTAAACTACCTAGGAATGAAATTAACCTTAAGAGATGTGTTATATGTTCCCTTGATTAAAAAGAATATAATCAACATTTCTAAGTTGACAAAGGATAATGATGTGTCAGTTGATTTTTTTAGAAATTTTTGCCTTGTTAAGGAAAAGAGATTCAAGGTGGTCAAACTTCTAGAATTGCTTAAATATGGTCTCTACATGTTGGAGGATTCTACTATGAAGTCCTCATTTTTTTGTGATCAACCTAATGAAGTTGATGTTCCCAGAACTTTTGTGAAGGATAAACAAGCGGAGTTCACCCTAGAATCCACACCATGTCACAATCCCTTTTAAAAGATAGTTTTTCTGTTTTTGTGACTTATAAAAAGGATATTTGGCACAAAAGACTTGGCCATCCTTCCCTTAGAATTCTGTCTCAAGTTCTTAACTCATGTAATATCTCTTTCAAGAAGAATGAAATAGACATATTTTGTGAAGCTTGCAAGTATGGAAAGATCCACAAACTCTTTTTTAATAGATCTACTTCTAGAGTTAAACAAAAACTTGAATTGATTCACATGGACATATGGAGACCTTCTCTTGTTAAATCTCTTAATGGTTTTTCCTACTACCTAGCTTTTTTAGATGACTATAGTAGGTATACATGGCTTTACCCTTTAAAAGCAAAAAGTGAAGCATGTCACATGTTTGAACTATTCCAAACCTTGGTGAAAAATAGTATGGCATTCCTATCAAAACTATAAGATGTGATGGGGGAGGAGAGTTTAAACCCATTCTCTAGTTAGCAGACAAACACGACATCATGAGTCAGATTTCATGTCCTGACACCTCTCCTCAAAATGGTAAGGTTGAGAAAAAAACATAGATATGTTGTACAAACCGGACTTGCACTCCTAGCTCAAGCATCCATGCCACTTTCCTGTTGGTGGGAAGCATTCAACACTGCAACATACTTGATTAACCGAATGCCCTCACCCACCATTAATAATCGCAACCTCTTCTTCTTACTCAAACAATAAAAACCTGATTACACCTACCTAAGAACTTTTGGATCTACCTACTACCCATATCTCAGACTATACCAACAACCTAAGCTTGATTTTCACATTACTACTTGTGTCTTCCTAGGCTACAATGATCACTATAAAGGTTATAGATGCTTGAGTATAAATGGCCGAATCTATGTCTCTCGACATGTAGAATTCAATGAACAACATTTTCCCTATACCAAGATTTTTCCTACCACTGAAACTGCCTTTGCTTGTGATCCCTCATGGTTCCCTTTCATGCCTTTAGTCCTACCTTTATCGTACCATTCCTCAGGTATATACCTCCAAAAGCCCTCCCAGATGACTGATCCTACACCACAACCATCTACCGAGGCCCCTTTAACATCTACACCAAACTTTTCCCCTACTACAAACCAACATCTTTCCCTGGCCAACCCCTTTCTCATCCCTTTACATCTTCAAACCTCACCACCCTCCCCTTCTAACATTCATCTCATGACTACGCGTGCCAAAGCAGAGATCCATAAACCTAAGCTTATGTTTAGTGGTTTGACTCAAGGGGACTCAAGTCTCAATTGGGATCTCATAGAACCAGTCAAATATGAAGATGTAGCAACCTCAAGACTATGGAAACTAGCCATTGGACAGTGAGTTTGAGACATTCATCCACAATCAAACATGGTCTCTTATGCCTCATCAGCCTTCTCAACACCTAGTTGGAACTAAATGGGCGTACAAGATCAAGCGGGTCTGTTTAGGAGCTATATCGAGGCATAAGGCTTGATTTGTGGCCAAAGGATATTTTCAAGCTGTAGGTATCGATTATGGGGAAACCTATAGATTCGTTGTCAAACCTACTATGGAAATGGAAAATAATACAACTCGACGTGAGTAATGTGTTCCTACATCATCTACTAAACGAAGATGTATTTATAACCCAACCTCCAGGATATGAGAGTTCTATCTACGAAACCATGTGTGTAAACTTCACACAGTTCTTTATGGCCTCAAACAAGCACCACGTGCCTAGTATGGGGAGTTAAGGCATTCCCTACTCTTATGGAACTTTACACAAGTGAATGCAGACAGTTCATTTTTCATTTTCAATATCTAACTGTGTGGCTTTCCTACTTATTTATGTGGATGATCTCATATTAATAGGTTCTTCAATTAAATTACTTACCTCAATGGTGGCCAAACTTCAATCCCCCTTTGCAATAAAGGATTTGGGACAGCTACATTACTTTTTAGGGTATACAGGTACAATTTCGAGGTGATCAGGTTCTCCTTAGTCAGGCCCAATACATCCAAGATTTGTTGGCTCATACCAATTTTCCCAACCTTAAATCTATTACTACACCAATGGTTGTGGGTACTCAGCTTTCTAAACATGATGGTGATCCAATGACCAGCCCTATTCTGTATATAAGCACTATTGGATCGCTCCAGTACCTTCAACACACTCGCCCTGACATAGCTTTTGCGGTCAATAAGCTCAGTCAGTTCAGTCACTCACTGAGAATTCCTCATTGGCGAGTGCTTAAGCGAGTCCTTTACTACCTCAAGGACACTCTCTACTTGTGTCTCACATTATCTCCTGCCCATAGCCTCACCATTACTGGGTTCACATATGCAGATTGGGCCTCCTCATCAGATATCCGAAAATCCACAGGGGCATATTGCTTCTTTCTTGGCTCGTCTTTCATCTCATGGAATTCGAAGAAACAAGCCGTGTTAGCACGTTCGAGCATCGAATTCGAGTACCGTGACCTTTCTCATGCTACGTGGAAGCTTCTCTGGCTCAAATCATTGCTCTTAGATCTTTGCATCACTCTCCATTTTCCCTAATTATTTAGTGCGACAACATCTCCGCAACAGCTCTAGCCCGTAATCCCGTGTGCCATGCTCCAACAAAACATATTGAAATTGACGCTCACTTCAACAAGGACCAAGTCTTATCCAATCAGCTCGATCTCTGTCACATTCACACCTCCGATCAAGTTGCCGACTGCCTAACAAGACCGTTACCAACGCAACCCTTCCTGGCATTTCGTATCAAACTCAGTCTCTATTTTTCGACGACTGCTCGTTTGAGGGAGATTGTTGAAACACAATGCCTCTCAACAACTAAGGCTGCTCCTAAGCTCTTTCATCACGTGTAAAACCTTTCCTAAATGTATCTTATTTCCTTATTTTAATTGTACTTTCATTACCTTGTAAGGTTTCTTCCTTCTTTGTATAATCTCTCATTAAATGAGGATTAGGTAGAGTAGGTCATAAGTCAACTCTTCTTTCTTTTCATCTCCTTCTATAAATAAGGAGTTTGATCCCTTTGTAAAATCATATCATCGAAGCAATACAGAACAAGTTCCTCTCAAAAGTTCCTTGCCTCTTTTTCTCTTTAAACGCTTTATATATATGTGTATATATATATATATATATAGGTTAAAGTATCATCTAAGTATTTTGTTGGTTCACATAATTTCAATACGGTTTAAAATTGATCTCTATAATAAATTAAAATTTAAATGAATTTTTAATTGAAATTGTTTAATTATTAATTGAGAGTATTTTTGTCAAATATTAACGAGAAGTTGTTAAAGTGACCAATTTTAAGATTTATTGAAAGTAGAAAAATAAAAGAAATTTGTTATAGAAAGCGAATTATAGTATTCTTATTTAATTATAATAACTTGTTAAGAATTTATCTTGATTTAAACTTATGTGTATCACTTGATTGAAGTCTATCACTTTTTATGGCTATCAATTTAACGTGATTGAATCAATTTTTGTTATATTTGATTCTTTTCTAAAAATTGGACATCGGTAGAATTTTTTTCTTTTTTCTTTTTGGTACTCATGAAAGAATCCTCAAAAATAAAATGATATTTTAATTTTTAATTAATATTGGAGAATTCTAGATCATACACTATTTTCCTAGATGGCAAAGAAAGATTCTAGATCATATACATATGTTCGAGATTGTTGAAGATAATTCTAGAACATCCTTTTGTCTAAGATTAATGAAGAATGATCTAGACCATGCACATTGTGCGAAAGTGAAAATGTGGCAAATTTGAGACTACATGATTTACCTGATCACCAAGGCAAGATGTGGCCAAATTATGACCATAAGATTTACTTGGAGCCGAAGTTTATGTGCACTATAAGTACGTGATGCTTATTGTTGGCAAATCATCCAAAATCTCTCAAGATACTCCTATCTAAGGGAGTGAGTGTGTGATATAAAAATAGAAAGAGTTTCTTCTTATAAGAAAGTTTGTCTAAACTGTGTAAGAAAGAAAGTTTTTAACTCCTATTTTTATAGTGGAGTTTTTCTATCCTTGCCCATGATTTCTACCCTAATTTGTATAGGAGTTTTCTACTTTAAATCATTGTCTTCTTCCTTTTCATTATTATTATTTTTCTCAATCTATTAACTATGACCCTACTCTATTCGATCAAACAATCTCAAGTGGTATCAGAGCCTTGTTTTAGGTGTAAATATCTACTTATCATATGCTTTATGGTTGCCACCGGAAGTAGATCCTTCACATCAGAAAATAACTTGGATATTTTCACCTTTATTGAAAGGCATGTTGATTGTTTATATAGAAGTAATGGCGGCAGAGTTCGAGATAGAGAAGTTCAACGAGACTAATTTCTCGTTGTGGAAGATGAAGATAAAGATGAAGGCTATCTTGAGAAAAGATGATTGTCTACATCCATCAGCGAAAGGTTGGCGGACATCACATATGATAAATGGAACAAGATGTATGGGAATGTTATTGCAAATCTTCATCTAGCACTAGCAGATAGAGTGTTGTCAAGCATAGAGAACAAGAAAACTAAAAAAGAGATTTGTGATCATCTCTCAAAATTGTACGAGGCCAATCACTTCACAATAAGATTTTCCCTGAGAGAAAATTTTATACCCTTCGGATGCTAGAATCTACTTCAATGACGAAGTACATGAACACCTTGAACACTCTATTTTCTCAACTCACAATGTTAGGTAATAAAATAGAGTCAAATAAACGTTCTAAAATTCTACTTCAAAGTCTTCTTGATTCGTATGATCTACTTGTCATCAACTTGAAAATAATGTTCTCATTTACTATTTAAACTTTGATGATATTTGAGCTATTGTCCTGGAACAAGAATGTCGGTACAATAACCAATAAGATAAGTTGGCAAGTTCACAAAAAACAAAGCCTCTTGTGGAGCAAGTCAACGGAACATGGCTTTAGTGGGAGCCAAAATTAAGGAAGAAAAAATCAAGAAGTAAGAAGAATGTGAAGTGCTATCAATGCGGTAAGAAGGGACATCTAAAGAAGGATTTTTGGAATCTAAATAAGAAAGATTTCAATCCTCGAGAAAATATAGCAAACACCTCTAACAAAGCTACGTTTTATCGTATGAAGCAACGACAACTATTGGATGCGTAAAGACTTTGTTGATGTATGGTTCATCGATTTCGAAACTAGTTATCACATGACCTTTCTACAAGAATTGTTCCATCATTATGAACTTGTCTTAGAAGGATCTTTGATCACTTGTAATGACCATACCTTGAAGATTGTCGGTACTGAAACTATCAAGTTGAAGTTCCATGATAATCTTATTTGTACAATTCAACAAGTGCAGCGCGTAGAAGGCTCGAATAAGAACTTGCTCTCATTAGGTCAACTTGAGGACCTTGATTGCAAAGTTGTGGTTAAGAAAGGAATCATGGAAGTGATTCGAGGAGCGTTGGTACTTATGAAGGGAGAATTATAGTTGATGCAAACTTGTACATGCTGGTGGGAAAGACTTTTCATAAAGGAGAGACATCAGTTGCCTCTTGTAGTTCAAGTGAAAGGTTTCCAAAGATATGGCACGAGAAACTTGGACACATGTCAGGACAAGAAATAAAAGATCTTGTAGAGCAAAATCAATTCTTATAGCTCACTATGTTGTATGTACCTTTGTGTGAGCATTGTGTTACAAGTAAGCAACACTGATAAAAGTTCAACACATCAAATTCTAAAAGTAAGGATATTTTAGAATTGATTTATTCTGATGTACGGAAAACATCGGTTACATCCTTAGGAGAAGCAAGGTACTTTGTATACTTTATAAATGGTTATTCCAAAAGGTGTTGTGTGTATTACATAAAAAAGAAAGAAGATGTGTGTTTGGTCTTCAAAGTATTCAAAGCATTAATTGAAATTCAACCAGGAAAGAAGGTCAAGTGTTTACGAATAAATAATGGAGACAAATATCCAAGCAATGAGTTTTTCTAATTCTAGAATTACAACGCGTTGAAAGGTAGTTCATTGGTGGCTACACTTCTCAGCAAAATGGAGTGGCATAGCGGGTGAATAGATTCATGTTAGAGAGAACAAGAGTAATGTTTAGAGTTGTAGGCTTAGATAAATCATTCTAAGCAGAGCAGTTAGTACCGCCTTTTGTGTAGTGAATTCTGCTCCATCAACTACAATTGAGTTGAAGACATCAATGTAGATGCAAACTAGAAATCTTGGTGATTATTCAAACCTCCATATATTTGGAAGTCTGGCGTACGTGATGTACAATATCCAAGAAACAACAAAACTAGATCCAAAATCCATAATATGTTTGTTATTAGGGTATGTTGATGGTGTGAAAGAGGTATTACTTGTAAGATCCCACTACCCACGGGTTATAATTAGCAAGGATCTTGGAGAAGAAATATGTATGCTCCAACCAGAAGGTTTTAAAGTATAAGGAAAAAGGAACTTGGTTTGCAGGTTGAACAAATCTCTGTACAGTCTCATACACAAGTCGTACAAGAGATTTAATTCCTTCATCGTGAGCCTTGTATACAACAGACTTGGTGCAGATACTCATGAATATTTCAAGAGATTTGGTGAAAAATACTGTAATCTTGTTGTATTTTAATGACATGTTGATAGCAGACTCCAACAAAGATTTTCTTGAAGAATTGAAGGTTTGGTTGGCAAGGGTGTTTGGAAGGAAGGACTTGGGAGCAATAAAAAAAATTACGGAGATAAAAATTCATCGAGACATAAATAATAGAAAGACTCGGCTATCTTATTTGAAGAAGGTATTGTAGCACTTTAACATAGAAGATACGTCAATCTCTACCCCTTTTTCTACTAATTTCAAGTTATCCTCAAGTATGTGCCCTAACAGTGAAGCAGTGAGGATGGAGATGTTTCGAGAATCGTATTCATCAGTAGTGGGAAGTTTTATGTTTTTCATGAGTTGTACCAGACCAGACATTGCACTTCTAATGGGAGTAGTTAGTCGATATATGCTGAGTTTTGGTGGAGAGCATTGGAATATTTCTACAAGGATCCTTAGACACATTAAAGAATCGATAGATGTTGCATTGTTTTGTGGTGGATCAAACTTTATTGTCAAACGATATGCTAACAAGTTCAATTAGTGTTGATTCTCGAATGGCCTTGCAGGAACATAATCAAAATGGAGAGTTAGCAATGAAGAAAGAATGATGTAGAGATTGGTTGATTATCAATCAAATCTCCAAGTGGGAGAATGTTAAATAATATTTGAAAATTCTAGATCATACACATATGTTCAAGATTTGATGAAGAAAATTCTAGAATATCCTTTTTTCTAAGATTGGTGAAGAAGGATCTAGCCATGCACATTGTCCAAAGTGAAGTTGTGGCAAAATTGAGACTACGTGATTTACTTGATCACCAATGTAAGATTGTGGCCAATTTATGACCATAAGATTTGCTTGGAGCTCAAGTTTATGTGCACTATAAATAGTAGGTGATGCACATTGTTGACAATCCATCTCAAATCTCCCAAGATATCTCATATCTAAGTGAGTAAGGTTGTGATATAAAAATATGAGAGTTTCTCCCTATAAGAGAGTTTGTTGCTTTTTGTAAGAGAGAAAATTTGTAACTCCTATTTTTTTAGTGAAGTTCTTTTATCCATACTCTTGGTTTTTACCTTAATTTTTGTAGGAATTTTTCACATTAAATTTGAGTGTGTCATTCATTCTCTTCTTCCTCTTCTTTATTATTATTTTTCTCAATCTATTAATTGTGACCTGCTCTATTCCATCAATTGTAACAGTAATCTTATACCAATGTAGAATAAAAAGTAATAATAATCGAATATATGGATGTAGATTTTGGGTGTTTACGAATGGGAAGGAACAAATCCGATGCCTCCAGAATATTGGATGTTCGGAAACATACTACCCTTGAAACCTGCAGATTTGTTCTGCTACTCTAGATTGACGCTCCTTCCAATGTCATATTTATATGGTAAACGTTTTGTGGGACCCTTAACTCCTCTCATTCTTCAACTACGACAAGAAATCTATACTAAACCTTACAACCACATCAAATGGAGTCCAGCCCGCCATTATTGTGCTAAGGTACAACTATATAATTTTTTGTCCATTATATATATATAATCAAATTTTATATTAATTCACTTTTTCATGTTTTTTTTAGCAGGAAGACAAATGCTTTGAGCGTTCAATATTTCAAAAGTTTGCATGGGATGTTGTTCAATACTTTGCGGAGCCAGTTCTTAATAATGGGCTCTTTAAGAGTTTAAGAGAAAGATCCCTCAAAATAGCTAAATGTCATATTGATTATGAAGACCAAAACACTCATTACATTACTATTGGATGCGTCGAAAAGGTTTTCTTCATATCACTTCTATATATATATACACAATTCTCAAATTAGAATTTGGTCTCTATAATTGAAAATTTACATCCATATGTTTTGATATAACATGAAAACTATCATTGTTCTCCACTTGGTCATTCATGCGTAAATATTATAATTTTTTTTGGGTGAAATTTACCACATTTATCTTAAGGAAAGATTGAATGTATGGTAGGAAATTTGAGTAGAAATAAGCTAAAATTTCAAAAATAAAAAACAAAAAACTAAATGGTTATCAAACATGGCCTAAATTTTATGATTTTAAAAAAGTTAGAATTTAGTCTCAATATGATTTCAAAAACTAGAATTTCATCTATGTAGCTTGATAAAACTTACAAAAATAATCATGATCATTTATATTTGAGGGTGAATTAAATACATAAGAGTTTGTTAGTTATGTGTAAATAATATAATTGTTTTCTTAAATATGTCATAATTAATTTCCATGTATTTAATTTGTCGAGAATTATT
>JBBMKA010033948.1:0-23613 GCA_037833695.1 Sechiopsis laciniata
TAGAAATTAATTTCATATAGTCTAAATAAATAAATAAATATATATATATATATATATATATATATATATAGTACGTCTCGTAAGAATAATCGAGGTGTGTGTAAACTGATCTAAATATTTATGGATATTACAAAAAATAATAAATAAAAAAAGCTATTTCCACCGTTGGATGTTGGACCAATCTATAATAGTTTATTGTCTATTTTTTAAAATGTAAAGAAATTATTTTCCTAGTTTTTTTAATTGTATAAACCTTTCCTACTTTTGCAATATATGGTATCTTTGGTTTTTTTTTTTTTTTAAATCGTTAATTTTATATATATATATATATATTCCTTTAGAACTTTCTACCTAAAACATTTACTATTTATTTGCCAAAATTTAAAACTTTTTCAGCAACAGAAGGACACATGAGAGGGGAATAATTGAATAAAAGTGAGCTGTGATCCCAGTCATATTCTGAGTCATCAAGATTTATGTTTTTCCACTTTAAGCTGTTAATAACTTCAAACCCATCAAAGGATTAGTGTTAAAAAAGCATAAAAACATATCTTTTTTCAGATTCAGTTGTAAGCACCAACAAAAGAATCCATTTGGCTCAAAGGACATAACAGAAAGGCCAATTCCACACCAACCTTTCCTGTTAAAAAAAGTACATACTAAACTAAAAGTTTCATAATATTTCATACCCTATCTTTGTAGTTATCTCAAAACCAAAACAGTTTTAGATCAGTTCAACAATGATATCAACCAACATTCAACATAAACATACATATATATATATATACATAACATAGTATAAGACTCAGGTATCTTATAAGCATCTTATATCATTTCAATAATAATTCAATAGCAATATCATTATAATATCATCTCTATCTTATGCATAGTCATTTATATAACCTATCTATTCCAGTTTTTTTTTTTTTTTTTCATTAATAGTTCAAACTTCATCAATTTTCCCTTTCGGCTTCTTGTAAATTATGGGAGGTATTCTCAGATTTTCAACACTAGATACCTATAGAGCACCAACGCACGTCTTAAGGTTCATACTCGAAAGACAACAAGGGATGATCTTTACAAATTGAGTTCACTTTTCAAACCTTAGATCCATATTGCTCAACCTTTCCTCCCAACCCCTATATCTAAACATGGACTTTTTTGTACAACTACTCCTAACCGGTCTATCTAAACAAATACTTCTTAATACAAACTACTCTTAACCTCTATATATTCGAATAAGTACTTCAAGACATAACCACTCTAACCTTTCTATCCAAACAAACACTTTTTGAATTTCTGGTAACCTTTCAAAACTATTTATAACTCTTCTATCCAAGCGACAATTAAAAGAATATACCTTAAAAACTCCGACCCTATACTAGTGAAGAAAGAAAATAAAGAAAGTGCGAATTTTTTTACCAAGACAAAAACAAAACAGAACAGAAACTTTTTTGTCACATCTTGACCACGATCCTTTAGTGCAGTCACACTAATAATAACATAAGTTTTGTGTGCTTTCTTTTCCTCCTTTCCTATAAATAGCTACAAGTAGCGTGTTATGGCAAAACCAGCAAATAAACCTCAAAAAATCTGTTTTCTTTAATGGCCTGTCTTCAAAAGATGTTGTTCCGGGCCGTGCTCGTTTTGCTCGTGTGTTCTTTCATTTCTGAAAGTCGCTTGCTTTCTTCTTCCGTGAATTCGAAAAACAAGTTATTCGAAAAGAATGTCAAAGAAATGTTTAAGTTTATCATCGAAGAGAAAGAGAAGCTTGGAAGCCATTTTGTGTCAAAAAGGCTCAGCCCTGGAGGACCTGATCCACGCCATCATTGATTATTGCCTTTTGTTTTGTGTTTCATTTTTAGACATCTTTTTGTTTTGAAGTTTTGAGTCACTTCTTTTAATACTGTCTTTGGTTTTTGTTTTGGAACTGTAAGTTTAATTGAGAGAGAATTCTCTTTGTGGGATTTGTAGAAATAATGAATTTTGTTTAGTAGGTGTAGAGAGTAAGCGTATTAGCGACAACCCGATATATATTTGCTCAGGTACTTTGAGTATAAGTCTTCATGGTTTTGTATAAGTTTTCACTAATGACGATGTTTTCGAGGCTTCTAACTTCCTTTAATTGTTCAATACACCGAGAGGATAGTTCAAAGCATGACTCTGATACTACTTGTTATGAACAAGAACGTTCCTCGATAGATGTCATATTAGTATGATATTTATTCATTTTAAGCGTAAGTTCTTATGACTTTGGTTTTTGTTTTATTCAAAAGTCTTCACACCAATGAAAATGATTGTCCTTTACTTATATATACACAATTGTTTTTTCCTTAGTTATTGTAGGACTACTGTGTTTATTATAACATCCGGGGTAACATGAATGAATCGAAGTACATCCAAATGAAAGGAATCTTGAGGATATGTAGTCATGGATGATAAAGATTTAAAAGAATTGATAGCTAGTAGTCAAGCATGCTGAACAAGGTGGATATTTTTTTTTCTTTTCGATGACTCAATCATACGTAGGAACTCCAAAATTAAGCATGCTTAACTTAGAGTAATTAAGTCTATATTGGATGACTGCCTCAGAATTTCATAGAAAGCATGTGAGCAAAGAAGTATGCTGAAAGAACTCATGTTGGTCGTTGAGTACAATCTTTTCACTTTTAGAAGCAGTTTAAAGAAAGTAGGTGATGTGGCATGTAGCATGGACACCATGGAACCTCAGAGTTGAGAGGAGTCGAATCCGAATTCCGAATCATGGTTAGAATTTAGGCCTGAGACATTACAAATAGTATCAGAGCAAAATCTCTCCTAGTAAGAAGTGCTTCAGAGACAAACTAAAGGCTGAAATTGGTGGGCATGTAATGCCCAAGATTAGAAGAGGTACATGAATGAAATTGTGTCATATTTGAATGAGAGAGGTCTTGAGAATACGTAAATGATGAATAAAAAATATTTTAAAAAAAATTGATAGTCAATATCTATACAAATTATAATGTGCATATTTCTTTTTATGACTCATAGAATTCAAAAATTAAGCATGCTTAATTAGAACAATTCTAGGTTGGTGATGCCATGAGAATTTTCCCATAAATTATATTAGTGAAGACAAAACATTCAAAGAACCTGTGTTAGTTTGTAAGGACAAATCTTCACTCTTAGAATTGGTTCAAGGAAAGTATGTAACATAACTGGGAGTGCATTGAAATGTCAGAGTTGAGGAGCCAAATCCAGATTCCGAATACTAATTCAAATTTTGGGCATGTGCATTACATTTATATTGATCTAAGTCTTTGAAACACTTTTTGTTCTTGTTTGAAACATTTTTTTAGTTTTGAAATTGAAGTCCGTAAACTTGTTTATAAATGTTTGTTGTTTTATATAATTAACTCGAATGTACATTATATTTCATTTTTGAAACTCAAATATAAATTAATATGAAATAGGAAGAAAATAGTTGTGGTGAGGAGAAAGTGGAAAATAATATTGCTTAATTTAGTTAAAATATTATTTTGATTTATGTACTTTCATGCAAGTCAAACTTAAAATAGGTCTTTATTCTTAATTTATTGTGAACATTTATAAAAACTGGTTTCTATTAATTTTCCGTTTATAAATTTTGAGTTCATAGGGGGTGTTTATTTGACATATTTAATGAAGATTTACATCCTGCTCGAAAACTTATATCTAAACGAGTTATTACTAATTCTTTCTCTTTCTTACTTTTTAAAATAATTCTTCATTTTTAATCATTCATTTATAACTACTCAATAATTTCTAACCACTCATTTTTAATCATTCATTTTAAATCAATTAAAATAATTTATTTTTAATCATTCATTTTTTAATTACTCAAAATAACTACTTATTTTAAATTTACACCCAAACAAAGTTTTGACTCTAACTCATCTACACAAAAACCACATTCAAGAGAGTTTTTTGCTACAACTCTCAATTTTTAACTACTCAAAATAACTTTTTAATATAACTTCTCAAGCTAAATCTTTCTTAAATATGGTAAACACCTTCATGTGGTTTCTTTTCTTGTTTTAAATTTATTATTATTATTTAATTTTTTTTATATTAACTTTAAGCCTTATTGAGAGATAAAAATTAAACATTTAAATAGAAAAGGCTGGAAGAACTTTCAATTTCCATATGAATAAGTGACAAATGGTGTTTACTAATTTATAAAAGGTGTAGTTATTTTGGTTGGTCGTCCTTTTAATAGAGCCTCTATCATTATTATTATTATTATTATTATTATTTATTTTATTATTTTATTATTTTGCTTTTTGTAAGCAAATCACAATGATGCTGTTTTTGATATCTTTTTCGGATCATGGTTATCCTTAAATCACAATGACTGATTGAAAAAAAAAAACTATATAATTGATTGGAGTCAATAATAGTATATGGAGTAAAATACCATTTTGGTCTCTAGACTATCACACTTATTTTAATTTGGTCTTTATATTTTCAAAAGTTTAATTTTAGTCATTCAACTATACAAAAAAACCTTAAGAATGGTCATTGAGTTAAAAAAAAAATCCAACCACTGTCAAGAAATAAAATAATAAAAACAATAATTGATTTAATCTTGTCGATTTTGACCCCCTCCTCTCCCTCTTTGATTGTTGCACATTAGAGAGTATTATTGTTACTCAATAATTAAAAAAACTATGAATCTTCAGGCTTCCATGAATTACCATTTCTACTTTTTGGCAAAGCTGAACAAACCTGTCGGATGTCTGCTTCTTAAGTCATGGCCAATTCAGGCTCTTGTACCTGCTTATCAATGGCATCCATCAAACCGACATCGCGGTGGAGAACGAGTTCGCCACCGCAAAAAATAAAAAGAAAAAAGAAAAAAGAAACAAATGATTTCTTAGAAACGTTTTAAAACTATAAAATGAAGAATTTGAAAAACGAAAGAAACAAAGGTATGGGTTTCCTAGATGGAATTTCTTTTTTTGCTTTTAAACCCTGCTGATAAATTCCGTTCGAACCTAAATCTTAAATGTGCCAAAAGAAATATAATTTCAGTGTCATTATGTACACTTTAATAATAAAAAAATTATTGGCATGCCTTAATCTATATATGCAATGACTGAAGCTCCAACACCTAAATTTAATCAAGAATATAATTTTAAAATTTGATATTTGACTTTTATATTATTTGTTAGCAGTAGTATCCACCTCGCATGCCATAACAACATCGTGGTTGCCTTGTATCACTCATGCTGCCTACCAGGTGCGAGCAAGACTGCACCTCAACTCAACGATCGTTGCCTCCGCTCCTTCGTGCATGCTCAAGTCGGGCAAGCCATCGCCTCTGCCAGTTGAGATTACCCAGCACTTTGCTGCCAGCCTCCATCGCCCCTTTTCACGCGTCTCTAGAGTGAAACTCCATCCTGATCTTAGACTCCCACCAACCTTTCGCCTTATCACTCAAGGTGAACACAACACAACCAACTTTTTGCTCCTTACGACATACCATATGGTGGAAGATGGCCTCGATAGATAATTGCCATGTCTCACCAACTAGGTGATTCTCATACAACCCATAAAAAAATTTGAATATTTGTGAGTGTCTGAGTCAATTTACGCCCACTTCAACTACTTTCACACAATATTGTCAACTCGCGAAACGTAACGTGTATCGAAATCTAATTTTTGTGTATCGTAACGTATCGCAAATTATAAGTTTTAATTTTATAAATAATATTTAAATATAAATATAAATAATAAAACCTCAAAAATTAAATATGGTAAAACTTTAAAATATATAACTATATAAATATACTAATTCCACAAAGTTTAAAATATTCAACGAAAGTTAACCTAATTTTATCAATAAAAAAAAAAAAATATATATATATATATATATATATATATATTAAATTAAATGGTCAATTGAATCTTTTTATCTCCCCAATGTAAGTTTCATTTGCTTTTTAAAAAAAATTATTAATAAATTAAGGAAGTTCAAGAGTCTTTTCATTATTTTTAATTTTTGTAATTGAATGGGTCGGTGGAGCTTGTACTAAAAAATATATATATATATTAATTTTTTTTTACTTTTGTACGATTATTTTACTTACCTTTATTATATTGATATATCTTTATTAATGACTATTTAGGATGGAAGTTAAAAAGTCAAACAAAACTTTAGAAATTTCCTTCTTTGGTACGAATCTCCATGCTTTTTATTTTTCACACAAAAGAGAAACAAAATAAAACCCTAGTTAAAGTTCTAACCTAAATCATTTCTTTCTTTCTTCTTCATATGGCAGCCGACAGCCACCCCTTTACTCTCTTCTTCTTTCTGGTCAATTTCTTTTAGATTTTATGAAGTTCAGTCTAACCACAGCGAGCTTGCACCATGAAATACCTTCTTCTTTTTTTTTTTACTTTTGAAGAACGTATCGTCACGATACTCAAACGAATCGTATGATTCCAACTCTTCGATAGTACGATTCCACCATTTTCCGATTCAAAACTACATTTTGAAATGATTTTGATTGTACATTTTTAACAGCCATGCTCTCACATACATACCACTTCACCGTATGTACAATATTTGGATGTCAAAAAAATTCATACAAAATTAATCCATATGAGCGAGATGAACCCATTTTAGAAAGTTATATATATCTTTTTTTTGTTTTTTTTAAACAACATGCAATTAAAAAGTTGATTAGTTAGAATTATATACTGATATTATTTTAACAACATGCAATTAAAAAAATTAATCGTAAAACTAAAAATACAATTTTATAATTGTGGTAGAAGAGATGAAAAAGTATTATAGCCAAGAGTAGGGGTGTTCAAATAATCTAAAATTTGAATAACTCGAACTAATTCAACCCAACAACTCAATTCAATTTGATGGGTTGGGTTGGGTTAAAAATATTTTTGAGTTGATTTGAGTTTAAAATCATGAAATGTTTACCCGACCAACTCGAAATTATTATTTTATTTAATTTTTTTTTTTTACTTATAACATAATTATATAAGCATATATTTGTTTTATTTAATTATTATTATTAGATTTTTTTATTTCTCATATTCTTTAATATTTTTTCAAATTTTTATAATTTATATATAATGAAAAAAAAAATGGTTAAATTATGTAAAATATCTTTGTTGGTTTTAATTATATATTTGTTTTATGGAAGTCGAATTATATTATCTATTTTTGTTGTTTTAATTATCCATTTGTTTTATATTTTATAGTTGGAATCTTCTATATGAACTATAATTGTATATTTATATTCATTTCATTACCTTTATCGGAGATTATATTTTGTTTATGTATGTAGGACTAATTTAATAAAAAAATATTTATATTTATAATTTATTATTAGATCCGATGATCAAACTCAACCCAACTAAAAAATATAAGAGTTAGGTTAGATTGGATTGTCTCTTTAATTGAGTTGGGTTGGGCTGGAAAAATGACCAACCCGAAAATTTGAGTTGGATTGAAAACCCCTCTCAACCCAACCCAACTCAATCCTTATTCACCTCTAGCCAAGAGTCGTAGGGTATGAGTGTACATTCAATATAAAAAATGTCACGAATTTGAATCTCTCACCCTCAATTATGGTAGAGCTAAAAATATGAAAAGTATTATAAAAATAGTTTGATTTTATTTTTTTAATTAAAAACAACAAGGTTGTGATTTTTTTTTTTTATATATTATCAAACATGTTTTTAGTTTTTAATATATAAAAATGAGAGGATTTTGCGTATAATAAAAAATGACAAAATATTTCCAACACCAAAATCAAAATTAATTTATTTGTAGTACAAAATCTAAATTGAATTCTATCACTCATAGAATTCAATCAATAATAGAGTTCTATCACACTCATTCTATCACTAGTCACGGATAGAAAATCATGTACTATAAATAAATTATTTTAAAAATTGTCTCTAAAAATTAAAAAAAAAATATAGATTGGATTCATTATTTTAAACTTATTCTAAAAAACTAAACATAAAATAACTATTAAACATGATTAAATGATTAAAATCTCGTTTTCAAAGAAAAAATCATTGATAAAAGACTGTTTGTTCAAAATGATTTTTGTATACGCTGAATTTATCATTAAATACATCACAATTCACAATCTAAAATTTCTCAAAAAAAAAAAAGACATCACAATCTAAAAAAACAGGGTATACACCACTGTTTATTAAATTTGGAGGCCGTTTGGCATTTCGTTTTCTTTCGTTTCTATTTTTGTTTTACATTTTGTAAAAGATAATCATTAGTGTTTTTTTGTTTTTTCTTTTCTTAACTTTCATTTTTAAAGAAAATTTTCTGTCAAATCTATAAAATAATTATAAAAATTAATAAATATAGTCGATCATATTACTACATTGTTACCTACTTTTAGCAATAATTTTTTTTGAAAGAATATTAATAAATATTTATAATCCAAAAAAAAGTATTAAAAGATATTAATGATAATAAGGGTAGATACTTTACCATTAAGATTAAAAAAAAAAAAACTTTTAATTCTCTAATTTTTTCCCCTAAAATTTTCCCAAGTCTTTCTCTTCTATTTTTTTAATTATTTTTTTAGTCCGACTAAATTTAATTTATTTTTTATATTTTAAAATTAAATTTTTTTATCTCTGAACTTTAATAATGTTTACTTTTAATCACTATGTATTTTTTAGTTTATTTTTACATTTATTCTCTTTTAAAAATTAAATTCGCATGAAAAATAAAATAATCACTTGATTGTTAAAATTTAAAATAGTTTAATTAGTAATTATTATTTTAGTGAATGTTATTTTATGTAATTAATAATTTTGTTATCTCAATAATTAAAATTGTGTATTATTAAAATGTAACGATAAAAATATTTAATTTTAAAATAGATGAATCAAATTAAAATTAGATCCAAATTTAAGATTAAAAAGATTTTTTCCCTTTTTTCCGGTTTAATTTTTCTTACTATTCTAACGTACATAATTTCTATTTTCTCTCTGAAAATTAAATAATTTATCTAATTTTTTTTTTCACCTGTAGCATATATTTATCTTTCACTATAATTTTTTTAACCTTTTCTATTTATCATTATTTCTTATATATTTTACTTTTTTAAGACAACAATATTGGGGAGTTAGAGAATTTTGAACAATCCTGAAGAGAAAATGTGTTAGGCTTGATATAACCCTAAATCCTTAACTTTATTATCTTTCATTTAAAATTTTCTTTTTATTTAACTTTTTTTTTTTTCCTCGAACTAATATTTTATTTATGAATTCTCTGATTTATCTCTAACATATATCTCTCATTTTTTTCTCTTAACTATTTTTTCATGATTCTAACTGTACTTTCTTCTCTCTAAAACATTTATCACTAAGTCTTTAAGGGATGAAGAGAATTGTGTGTGCGGCACATGCATGGATTGGTTCTTTGTTTTTAAAAAAGAAATTTGTTGTAGACACCAAATTATAGTATTCATATTTTAATAAAAAATATTACAAACATAGTAAATTATTTCAATTGTCCATATCTTCGATTGTTTTCACTTCTTCGTCTGTTATGAAAACGACAATCAACAATCAATCGAAGATATAAAAAGAAAAATTAAAAATTAAAAAAAAAAAGAGAGAGAAGAAAAAACAACACAGAATTTACGTGGTTCACTAACGTTGTGTTAGCTAGTCCACGTGCAGAGAGGGGGCGAAGTTTTATTAAGGAGAGACGAAAAATACAGATTACAAAATGAACATCATAATAAGGCTAGGGTTTAATTTGAGTTTATATATGCACTCTCATTAAACCCTATTACTGAATGTGTAACAGAATGCAGATGCGCTAGCACACGCGGAACGCACAACAGAATGCGGAAACGCTTATGCTACGGAGTACAAATGCAGGTTGCGCTAAACGCATGCGGAATGCATTGCTGCAATGCGAGATGCGATTGCTTGCAATGCAAAAAGCGTTTGCGCAATGGGAGCGTTGCCTCCGTACCTCCGCTCGCTGACCGGCCAGTGAGACCCTCGACTACTAATCACAAGGCATTAATGCATTCAAGGCATAACTCAACATTGTCTTCAATCAGTTTAACTAATTAAATTTATTCAGTTTTACTTCATTGAAATCATTGGTTTGAGGTCAGAAGTGAATGGAATATTCGTTTTCAGGTTTTTCTAAATTTGAACTTTTTTTAAAAATGATATCTATAGATTTTTTTTTTTTTTTATCGGTGATAAAATCCTCTTTAAAAAATAAAATAAAACTAGAAAAAACTAAAAATCATAAAAATTAAAATTAGTTATTTAGCATAGTCTTATTTAGTTAGTATTTAAAGTAAAATAAGATTGTCAACAAAAATAGAGTTCTAATAGAATTTTGTATAACTTAGTAGTCACGTGTTGTTAAAAGTTCAAATCTCCTTTTTGTAAATTTGGTTGAATAAAGAAAAGTAGATAATATAATCGACGAAAATGATGCTTTATGTTTCACGTTTAAGTGCTTATTTCTCTCTTTAACAAAAGTTGACAAAGATCTCCTCGTAGATTGTTTTCATTAAAGTTAATCTACACGCAAAGCCAAATAAATCATCCAAATATAATTTGAATAAGATAACAAAATAACCTTATTGCAATGTGTATGAATGGATTAAAAATAAAAAAAATAAATAAAAATAAAAAATAAAAAATGTGCTTTAAGATATATCATTTTTTTTCTTTTTTTTTTATTGAAATCAACATTTGGCAATGGGTTAGTTTGATATGCGATAAATTAGCCAACCAAAGGTGATTGATTTGATTTAATTTAATTTCAATGCCTTTTCGGCGCCGCGTTAATTTCCTCTCTAAATACTATATAAATAAATAAAAAAAATTGAGTTGTAACTTTATTATTTATTTATTTTTATATTCAAATTTTATTATATAAGATGTCACGAGAGTTGCTTATGGTTGTCGGCTATACTTTTATTTAATCATTAATAGAATATATATATATATACTCTTTTTTTTAATTCTAAGTAGATAGCTACCATAGATTGAAATCATTACTTTAAACATCTTAAGACTATTTTTAACCACTTAAACCACTCCAAGATGGTTATACTTAATAGAATATATGGCTTACAAAAACATAGTGGCCATGAACCTCAAATTAATGATTAACATTAAAAAAAAAAAAAAAAAAAAAAAACTTTATTGCTTTATATTGATGTGACATGTTCAGTAGTCTATTTAAATGTTCATCACATCCTACCAATTAAGTGGGGTGTTTGTTTGTTTCTCAAAAAAAAAATGGAGTGTTTGTTTACCATATTTAAGTAGGATTTAGATTGAGGATTTACTAATCTTTTGTTGAAAACCTACGTCCAAACGAGTTTTTACTAATTCCTTTTTATTTTTAAAAATAACTCTTCATTTCTAATCATTCATTTTTAATAATTTATTTATAACTACTCAAATCATTTTTTATCATTCATTTCAAATCAATCAAAATAATTCACTTTAACCATTCTTTTTTAACTTTTCAAAATAACTATTCATTTCAAATATATATTCAATTATTCAAATTGGATTTTGATTATAACTTCTCTGTACAAAAATTACATTCAAACGAGTTTTTTGCAATAACTCTGAATTTTTAACTACTTAAAATAACTCATCAATATAATTCTTAAAGTTAAATCCTCCTTTAATGGTTAACAAACAGCCCCTTTGTGTCTGCATCCAAATGTTTGAGGACATTTTGAAAAAACTGAATTCTGCTAAAGGTAGCATCTTTTTGGTTATATATTTTAATTATACAATTTTTTAAACAAATATTTCATATATAATAAAAAAAAAAATTGGCATATTTTTCCTATTCCAATTGTGATGGAAACCTATCTATTACAATTATTCAAAATTGTCTGAAATATTGATTGAAAATTATATGTTGCATCTCGTTTTTTTACCAGGTCTGCCATGATATATACATTAAAAATAAATAAATAAATAAATAAAAACCCTTAAAAAGTAAATAAATGTTCATCACTCTTGCACCCGAATGTAATGCCCTCAGAAGAGGTGCAATAGAATGACGCGAGGTATCTCTGTTTCTTTGGTTTTTTAAATTCATTTATTATATTTCTTTGTCTTTGTAGTTTATAATTTTTTGAAATTTTTTATTTTATAATATTTTAACTTTATTATTATTTTTTTAAAATGTTATTTTTTTAGATAGAAAAAATGTTACGTAAGTCACCGTCTACATATTTTTATATCAACAAGAATAGTAGCGCAATAACATCTATATATTTAACAATTAAGATGTCGTGAGTTAATTGAAAGAGAAAGTGGTCTAATAGTTACATTGTTTGATGAAAATTTCGTTCAACACCATGATCATGGATTCGATCTTGAGAGTCAATATTTGATTTTAATTTATCTGAGAGGAAACCCTATATAAAGGGGAAAAAACCCTATGAAATATTATTCTATAAATAAGAAGTAAAGTAAATACAAAATATATGAAATGAAAAATAATTGAAAAATGAAAAGATTTATTCAATACTATGGCAGCAGGTCTAGTGCATTACAACTGGGTGCAGCCGTTGCAAAAATAGTTTTCAGTTAAAAGTAGACCCACCTTCCCTTTTATTCTTTTTCTTATCTGTCTAATTAAATTAGGATTTTTTTCTATATATATTATGGGACCAAACTTTATGTGGATTTTCATTCTACTTTATGATTATGTTCATTTTATCATTAAGTTATGGTCTTTTCGTAATTTAAAGAGTTTTGAAAAAGCAGGAGTTAAAAAAAGTGGCATTTTTAGCTTCAAATCTTTTTTGTGGATGTGACTAATTTTTTCATAGGAAAGGAGTTCATTTCTTTATCCAACTTTTTTTTTAGCTCAAATATGCAGAATTACAGCCTCTCAGAGCATCTCTTGTTTTCTTTTGAAGTATTTATTGTCATTTTGTTCTATATGAAACTCCAAATAAACACATATGGCCCATGTTCTTTTATTAACCATTTATCCAAAACTAGAAGTGAAATTTCTTTTCAAAGTTCATGTAATTCTTCATTTCTAGTTGTACCTTAACCAGCTAATTAGGTATGTCAACATGAATATAACTTGGCTGGTTAAGGTATTTATCTTCAACCAAGAGAACAAACATTCAAATTCATCCACTCCCCCATGTTAAATTCCTTCTTTTTTTTTTATATTTCGTTCGTGAGTGTCTATGCCGGTTTATACAAGCCTCAACCATTTTTATGAATTAACAGTCCGATTCTAGAACATTTAATTGTCAAAGAATTCGTGGTCACCCTAAATTGAACTTATAACCTCTTAATTCTCTAAAGTTCTTTTGGCCTAGGGACGAGTGTAGTTACCTTGTTTCAAAAAAAAAATTCTCTAAAGTCCTATTAACCGCTAAATCAACTCATGATAGTTGTGTGTGTGAGAGAGAGAGAGATAGAGAGAGAGAGAGAGAGAGAGAAAATCAGCCTATGTAGTCTAAAAAGTCCCTCTTTTTTTCTCAACAAACATGGGAACCTTGATGTGTTGCCATTTTGAATAATATACTTGTGACCCTCATAGATAGCATTTCCAAATGTTGTGTTACTCTCCAAGCCAAAAGTAGCACTCATCAATATATACAAGTCCAATATAAATAGAGAATGATGCAAATGGATAAAACCAACTGATAAAAGCTGATGTCCACCTCATGTGAATACTAGGTTGTGAATAAGAAACATACTAATTAAGTGGGAGCTTAATCATAAACACTCACAATAACTTATGATTTAGTCACATTTATCCCATAACATGGCAAGCATATCAGCCTTTGGAGAGAGGCAAAAGATAATCCCTTTCAAACCTGTACACTATTTCTCATGCTCCAATACTAATAATACTATTGGGTGATTCTATAAAAAGCTAAAATCTTGGATGAGATCCCAAATTCATGTGATTTTCAGAGATTTTCACTAAACTAACCATCTTTTGTTTGTTGAGGAAAAACACAGAGATTTTCACTTCAAAGACCAGATCCCAAATTCTTGATTTGAGTTTGGTGTTTATCAAGTGGAGCAATAAAAAAAGACAATTAGCATCTAAGAGAATTTTATCTAGATATTGAAAATAAACTACTACATAGCAGTTCCAGGCTGTTCCAACATGAAGGACAAAGACAATCATACCAACATGCAAAGTTTCTATTAAAAAAAAAAAAAGAAAAAAAAAGGAGATTTACTGTTTGTCACTTTCAATTCTATTGACATCATTCTACCAAACTACGAAATGACCCAAATACCAATATTCTTCAGTGGAGGAAAGAATGAGAGCCTGTGATTTATAGTGGTTGAAGGTGAAATGGGATTTTGTCCAAATGTCTGGATGGGAAGAAAGAACAGCAGAAGCACTTCAATTGTTGAACTCAACATGATTTCAAGTCTAAGGAAAACAAAGGATATCACTGTGAGTAATAGAAAAAGTTCAAATTTTTCATTTCAATTTTATAATCCAGTAGAAAAAAGGTAAGAAAATAATAGATCTTTCCCAAACAGAAAAAACAGGATGGCTTTATTTACCCAGGATATGTATGTATGGTTCTTTATTTATTTAATAAATTAATTAAAACATCATAGATTCACCCCAGAGAGTGTGTCAATATGCACAAACTTTCTTGTAACATTTATTTGGTAATTTCCAAGGTAACTTTTACCAGGTGTCCTGCATTTCAAAAGATAAAAGTGATGAATCTTAACCTTGAGTATTCATTTTTAAATATCTGTGAGTGTCTATGCCAGCTTACGTGTACTTCCACTAATCTCACGAGACAACTGTCTAGTCATATTACATTTGATTGTGCAGAAAACTTGTAGGAAACTAATTTCTAGGTAGTTGATCACTGGTCCAATATAGATTAAACTCTAAGCATAGACCAATCGACTAATTTCATGAGACAACTGTCTAACCCTATTACATTTGATTGTCAAGAAATTTGTAAGAAATTAATTCCTAGGTAGGTGACCATCATAGATTGAACTCATTCAATCTAAGCACTCTAAGGCTTCAAAGGTTCTTATTGACCACTAGACCAACCTTGGTTGGTAGATCTTTTTTTCTTATATCCTTGACTATTCGGGCCAGCTTACATGCACCTTCACTATTTTCATTTGTCACGAAACAATACCGACTAACCTTACAACATTTAGATGTCAAGCAAATGCATAGAAAATTAATTCCTAGTAGGTGGTCATTGTAGATTGAAGCAATCACCTCTTAGTTACTTAAGGCCCTCTAAACTTTTAGGCCACTCAATGATGGTTAATCTTGAGTATTTATTTATCGATTAGCATACTCTTCATCTCGAGCAAGCATAAAGGATTCATCTCTTCCAGTTCCGGGAAACAGTTTTGATTGCAGAAATAACTGAATTGGCTATTTTATTTACAGGATCTCCCACTCAGAGCCAGATGCATAAGTAGTTGATACATTCTTTGTGTTCAACTTCTGTGAACTGTCTGTACTAAGTTCCAAATCAATATCCTCATACTCTGCCAACCTCTTTTTCGAATTTGAGTGCATCCTGGGTTTTCTTCTATGTTTCAGAAAGTAAAGAACGATAGATCAGAAACATAAGGGCACCGTGGACATTTATGGAGAGGGAAAGAAAATAATGGAGAGATAAAAAAATAATGGTATTTCATTAGGCAAACTATATAGTCCACCTTCACAGTATAAACGTTCCTCCTATGTTTTGCATTTTAGCTATGTTTCTGTTCTGTTTTTCTATGTTGGGATGAAACCAACTGTTGTATTAACATCTTAACGCGGGAAAAGTGTTTCTGGGTTTTTAATATCTTTACCTGAACATTGTTAGACGAGGCTCATATGAGTAACTTTAGATTATATATGAAATGAAAAGTAACTTAATTGAGGGAGAATTCTCAAAAAAAAATAAAAAAAACTTAATTGAGGGAGAGAAACCTTGTAAGAAGGAAGCTTTGGGTTCTGCGAAAGACATCCGAAAAAAGAGTATCCTGAATTCTATGGATGACCGAGAAACGTTTTTAAGATTATTGTTACCTAATGTCTGGGGAAAGAGGGAACTGATAAAAAAATTTCTCCAATTTTTAATGTCATTTCTGAGGTTTGAAGAAAAATAAAATGAATCATTTCCATTACTAAACAGCTTATCTCGTTTAGCTTAATCAACATACTGTGATTGGTAGAGTTAGATTTAGCTAATCATTTCCGATTGTAAACAGCAAGTAACATAATAAGACCTTTTTTTTTTAACAAGGGTAACCACGCCCG
Organism: Sechiopsis laciniata; assembly: GCA_037833695.1. NCBI lineage: Eukaryota > Viridiplantae > Streptophyta > Magnoliopsida > Cucurbitales > Cucurbitaceae > Sechiopsis > Sechiopsis laciniata. Next base: position 16,322 of record JBBMKA010033948.1, read on the forward strand.
TTCCTAGGTCAAGCAACGGGAGACATCGAATGAATGGAGACACAGGAAGTGTCTTCAAATTATTGTCACAGGTAAGTCTCGAACTTGAGATCTTGAGGGGAGCATACCTTCAAAACTCAAGCCTTCGATCATTGTGTCACCATTTGGGGACAACATAGTAAGACTCTTTTAGGAGTAGGATAAGGAATGGTCAATTCTACTAGGAGAAGAACAAGGAATGGTCAATTCTATTAGGAGAAGGATAAGGAATGATTAATCCTATTAGAAATAAGGAATGACTAATCCTATTAGATGTAGGATAAGAATATTAGACTACAAATAAGAAATGAGAAGGATATAAAGTTATATTGAGAAGTATTGAGATAGTGAGTACCTAGGGCTTAAAGAGTAGGAGACCATAAACCCTAAACCCTAAGCCCTGCTCTCGAATTCACCTGAAAAACTAGCTAATCCTTTATTATTGCTTCCCAGTTGTTTTGTCATTAGTCCCAACTTACTTTATTAATATCATAGCATCTCCATTAATACTCGAACTTAGTGATTACTCTGGTGTTATAATATCTCTTGTGTGAATTTGGTTGATTGGTGCTAATCAGACCCTTGAAAGGATCAGAGTCCTTAAACAAACCTCAGAGACAAATTACTAAATTGCAGGATAAACCATTGAGCAAGAGCTAGCACATGAACTCATTTGTCAAAATGTTGGACCACAACTGAATGTAAGGAAGAAAAAAAATGGGGATACCTGGTTTATAACACTATCCAATTCCTGACACACTGCTTCAAACTTCTGGAACATGTTTCCAACCAACGTAATACCTTTTATGATCAAATCCATTTGTATGCACCTGCAAGGTTCATTAATACTTAGAATCAAAGAAACAGTACTACAAGACCAAGTTGAAGAACAGCCATAAGGGATTCTACTATCACAGAGTCTAAATTTCTTTGATTGCAAATACCAAGATGAATTGAACAAAGAAAAGCTGAAATTGTACAAGAACAACTCATCATTTCTCCTATTTTGTTAATTTTCATTCTTACAACCACAACATAAACAACAGCCGTAACATGGCTTCCTTTCACCACAGTGCTAATAATGATTTCCAATTCTTATAAATGCAATCAAGCCTACTCAATCATGTTGAATAAGAATTAAAGAAGAAGAAAAAAAAAACCTTCAAACTCAGTGTCTGTAAGCGATCACAGTAAACTCGACAACCAAAGTACTTTAAAACGTATAAATAATCAAAATTTATGCTAGAATCATAAGGAGTTCGCAATCAACAGCATGAAAGAAGTTACAAAAAATCAACCTGGGCTGACCATTTGGTTGAAAAGCTGCTCTTCTTCATCCGCAGCTGCTCTTTTTTAATTTGTTGAGAAAAAAAATTATAATCGTATTTCATATTAAGGTCAAATTTTATAGCTACCTAGTTGTTGCTTCAAATTGAAAGAATACAAACTTCTATTTGTTGGATTTGATGTTCGGTAGTTAAACTTGACTCACTTGCGTTCAAGAGGTATTTTAATTGAACTTTACCTATTAATCTATACAGCACTAAATAGTCTAAAACTATATCAAGAAAGAAAACAACTCTTAAAAAGATATCATTGTCCCAACTAATTGGATAAAAATTACCATAATAGTTGACATTAATTTACACGAATCCATATAACTATAAATCCCCGACAAATCCTTCTAAAAAACAATAATCTCCAATAAAAAAAAATATGAGACTACAATCAGTAATCGTGACGTCTACATAATACAATTTTAAAGAATGAAAAAGAGACGACCCCATTATTATGCAAATCCCACCGTCAAAGTTTTGATCTTCCTTTGACAATATTTCCCTGGACACTACCTTTGCTTATTTACCTAACAAGAAGTTTTATATTTATTTATTTTTAAATAATAAAATTTAATTTTAAAAAAATAATAATAAATAAATAAATAAACTAACAAATTGGAGATATATATATATTTCATTACTTTTGTTCTATATATATATATATAAAAAGACAAAATGTTAACACCTTCCACTTCCCTCAACTATTCTTACAAAACAATCACTTGGGATCATTCTAAAAAAAAAAATGGTACGATCAACTTACACCGCCCTCAACTATTCTTACTAAACAATCACTAATTTCACTACATGTGATCGACAAAAAAATAATAATAATAATAATAATAATAATAATTTTTAAATAGGTGGAATTACCATTAATTGAACTCATTTCTAGAACCATGACTAATGAAGGAAGATACTACAAATTATAGAGAGGAGAATCCAGGGTCATTGGAAAACAATAGCTCGTTGATTAGTTTTGGCAGATTGTCCCATCCTGTGAAAATCAATATTGGTATCACTTTCTTTTCCGAGTCTCCCCATTGAAGGCTAGCCAACTGCTGCTCAAGCTCCATTGTTCCCTCGCCAAATATGGATCAGCCACACATGCATTAGTTGCAGAAGAAATTCAGCCTCACATGGAAATGAACAAAAGAAATCCGTTATAAGCCTGCAGAAAAATTCTGTCTTCCTAAACTTACAAGGAAAGCAATTTTTCCACTGCCAGCTACACTCTGTTACAGATGGATGTCAGTGAAAGAATTTGGCAAGTTTTTCTTTGGCTCAGCCTCAATTTTAGTTGCATGCAGATGCAATCAAACTGGTACAATGTACAATTCTCATGGTAGAATTGAGTGAGCACCTATACCAATCAAATCCCAAAGCAAAGGTTCCTCTACACATGAAAATCACAAATACAAAATTTCATCGTTTGGTTCACAAGTGTTAAATCCCCAATAAGTGGATTCAATAGCAAATGAGTTGCATGCAGATGCAGAGCACAAAAACTCAGTCCTGACATCAATCAGAAAAAAATCAACAAAGAATCTGCGAGAATGGTCAATGCCAAAATTTTCTTCTAATCACAAAGTGCAAGTACAATTACAAAGAACCCTGGAATATCAATTCAACCACATGCGAAAAAAGCAAGCCTCTTTTCAACAGCCAGCAGAAAAACTAAACCATAAAGAGCATAAAGCACTTTCAAACTCTTAAAATTTTCATAGAGAGCTTTAGTGGATAGACAAAAACGAGGGGCTATCAATATAAAACTACCCGGGGACTCAATCCCCTTAAAGAAAGAAGGGAAAAACACAGAAATAAGTGATCATTATTTATACTATTCATGAGGGGAGGGAAGGGAAACCAAAAACATGTTAACCATTGGCAAGTACAAAAACATCACTACATGATTTCTTTCTACAACACTCATAAATACATCTAGAAAAGAGGTCACAAAAGCACAGCCAATACATTCACCAAATCAGATCGATAGTCGGCATTCTACGCAATCAGGTGAAGCACATAAATCATCTGCATCCAACAAGACAAACTGAATCAAATACCCATGTTGAATTCACTTCATCATATCACCTCATAATGCAAAGGGGGTTTCACTTCATCATATCACCTCATAATGCAAAGGGGACTAAGATTTAATGATCGACAACAATAAAATAAAATGTAAACAAGAAGACAAAAACATGTGTATAAGCTTCCAAATTATTTTAAAAACCTATCAAACAAAATCATACAATCAATGGATAAGTAGGCCTTAAAGTTTTTGGCATAACTAGATAGCAATAGAAAACACCTGAAATTTAAAAATAATTAATCACTAGTAAATTGAAATCACAAAAATGATCAGTGCCAGAAGAGCAACTAAAATCTATTGTTTCTAATGTTCAAGGGAAAGGCTGAATAACTGTTACGTGTATATAACAGATAAATACAGAAAAAACCTTGTGGCCATTGGCCAATATGAAAGGTTGTCCAGAAAATGGCCTGAAACAGAACAATGATATTCAGTTCTCCAAAATCAGATAGATAGAACACAGATTCTACAAGAGGAACGGGAACGGACAACTTCAAAATAAAAGCAATTTTTTATAGAAGTTATGCTTAATGCCTTGAGAAGTAAACCCTGCCACCAGAAAAAATATATAGAGTTATCAAATTCAAATAGGAAATATTAAACGCACAGTCCTCCCCTCCCAAGTTTCAATCTCAAACACGGTAAAAGCCATCACAAGACTTGAAATCCGGAAGAAAAGGATGGGAGGAAAATGGTGAAGGGGGCAATGCACTGAAGAGTACGAGGATTGAAAAAAAAGCATGAGCCAAATAACACATACAAATTGATGTAGATTTTTCTAATATGTGTGTGTATGCTTTCTATCACATAATAATGAATTGCTAAACCAAGCATAAGATCCAAAGAAAAATAAAACACAATAACATTGAAATGAGAAAGCCTTCAACACAGAAGACGTCCGTTGGACAAAGGAAAGTTCTCAAAACAATATATGACAATGAAACATAGAAAATCCATGGAATATTAGAATAAGCATCAAAATCAGAAGGAAAAGACATGTAAGCTATTCCCCTACCCATTGTCTCAGATATAAAACTTGCATAATGCTAGCCTTCCGGATTCCTCACACCAAAAGGGTGGGATTCAATCAAATTTGGATAAAAGAATACATAACCTATTGAGAGCAACTTAGATCATCACAATGAAACAAAAACACTAAACAAAAACTGCTACAATCAGTAAGAAAGCACCATTTTACTACTTAGCAAAATAGCATGGGCACTACAAAAGAACAAGTATCTCCTGAATACATTTGTACAATTGTACTAGTATCTAAAAACGTTAGAACATCATATCTTAAGGACAAAAGATAAAACAACAAGGACGTATAAAAATTGAATGACGACCATGGAACGAACAGAACTTAAATACTATTGTATTAACAGGCAAGCATCAAGAACAAAATAAAAAATGATTAATAACAAATAAATCGTGCGCAGAATACAATGGACAAGTGAAAATAAAAATCCCAGGGATACAACAGACAAGTCTTTTTTTTTTACTCAAATCTAACACACAAGTTAGTGAACATAAAAGGTTGAGACCATCAAATAGCAACCAGAGAAACGAATCACCATTACAGCTGGAAAAATAATGGACATTGACAATGCAACAGTAGAGAAAATAAATAACTTGCTTGAAAATTACCTCAATAAAACGGCGGCACATTAGGGTACATGCCCCCAGGCGGCATTCGTGGAGCCACTGATGCACCTGTTGTCTGTTGGTGCTGATTTGGATAACCAGATGAAGACGATAGACCATATGGCAAACTATCTGGATAGCCATTAGAAGGACCTCCGCCAGAATTCGGGGGCAACCGGTAGAAACCAGATCCTGTTCCAGGAGCTGCACTTCCCAGGCTGCCGGTTGCACCAGCGCTCAAACCAGAATAGCCAGTTGACCCATGACCACCATATCCACCACCGTAAGGACCTCCGCCAAGCCCACCACCATACCCACCATTAACATTATTTTGTGTTTGACTACTCATTGAAGACAAGCCAGGGCCGCCCATCGACGAGTTCGGCGGATTATACCCAAGTTGGGGCGGACCATGGAGACCTCCAGAATACCCACCGTATGATCCAATGCCGCCACCAGGTCCTACATACTGACCACCCATTGAACCAGGCATTGGGGCCTGCGAAGGCATACCGGTCCCATCTCCATGCACACTACCCTGATTACCAACAGAGCCCTGAACACCATCCCGCCCAGAACCTCCAGGCTTACCCTTCTTTCCGTCGTTGGCATATTTACAGCTTACTTGTCGCCCTTCTAAAGTCTTAATCGGATCCACCAACGCCGCCTGTGCACCCTCTGCCTTCTTGTACACAAACAAAGCATAGCCCCTGCACTTCCCCGTCTGCTTATCAAACCCCAAAGGCCCTTCCTCAATCTCCCCATACAAAGCAAAATGCGCAAGCAATTTATCAGCAGCCATTTCAATAGGCACATTAGCCACGTAAATTTTCCTCAACGACACATCGCCAACATTCGAACTAGACGCAGTATTCCCCGCAGCTGCCAATTGAGTAACAGTCACACGCCCATCAATCGTTTTACTTGGCTCTTTCAAGGCCAATAGAGCGCCATCCACATGCTTAAACGTAACAAAACCATAACCTTTCGACTTCCCCGTAGCTTTATCCAAAATAACGACGGCCTCTTCAAGCTCGCCGTAAACGGAGAAGAGGTTACGGAGACCTTCGGTCGTCGTGTCCCAACCAAGTCCACGAGTGAAGAGCTTCCGTTGAGCAACGTCTTGATCGGCGACGGAGCGAACAGCGTCAAGAAAGTCGGAATGGCGCGAAACGGCGTCCTGGAGAATGTCGATTAATTGATCCGGAGTGAACCGTTCGATGATCTTACGAGCATCTTCCGGTGAGAGTTTTAACAAAGAGTTGTCGGATTCGGGAAGAAGGGCTCCGTTTTCGTCTATCTTTCGCTTCTTAACGACGTCCATGGCCGATTTGAAGAACCAAAGTGGAGGGAAAACACACGCAGGGAAGAGAATACGTAAACCCTAATGAAAAATCTTATTCCTAAACCTAAACAGTGACGACGAAGTTGCCGATTGGTAAATGCCGGTCGTCGTTTTTTTAGGGTTTTGGGCTGATGTAAATAATTGGGCCGATACAATACTTATGGCCCACGAAAATTAGATGAATTCTCATATATATAATTTGGAGAAAGTTGAACTTTTAGTTTTTATGATTTTGAAAGTTAAATTTTAGGTTTTTTTTAATGATTTGATTAAAATTAAGTAATTATAAGTGTAGTGACAATTACTTATCACTATGTTAATAATAATTGTGCGAGCAAAATCTAAATTTACTAGACACAATCATAACCATCGTGTACACCAGATGTTCATGTCGATGGTATAATAGTTTATAAACATGACTGGACTATTCAACCGGTAACCTCTTCCATTACTCAATGTTGTTTGCTTCGGCGTTGTATGTTGTGTAGCTTAAAGTACAAACAAGGTTGATAAATGTGATGTTTCTTCAGCTTAAAGCATTTATTGCACCGTTAGCCTTATCAAGATGGTACACAATCTCACAGTCGTAATCATTTATCCATTTTAACTAATGACGTTGCATCATGTTCAACTACTTGAGTCACTTAGGATCAATAAAGTTTTGAATGTTCGCATCATATATGTAATGTCTCAAAACATTCAGTGTAAACATCGCTACTTTATGCTATCTTTGGCTCGTGCGTATGGTAGTCATGCACATACGTCGTCAAACTGCCTAGAAGCGTAACCTCTTACTTGACCTAACTACATAAAAAATACAACCCAACCTTTTTGTTTTTTGAAATGTTATTGT
>JBBMKA010033959.1:0-23610 GCA_037833695.1 Sechiopsis laciniata
GCCTTTTGGTGCGCCTTGCGCCTCAGGCTCCAAAGGGCCATTGCGCCTTAGTGCGCCTTGAGCTTTTTAAAACACTGTTCATGACAAGGTGAATACCTTGGACATGATTATGAGACAATGTCTCCTCTTTATGGGTCATGACTTGTTGCATCTTGTGTAGAAGGGCGACATGGGATCTTGATCATGTGGTTTGGAATTGTTGTGGTGCAGAATCATTTTTTAAAGGTGTTTGGATTTGCTTTGTCGAGATCGAGGGGTTGTAGAGATATGACTAGGGAGTTCTTTGTTTCTACACCCTTTCATGAGAAAGGAGAGTTCTTGTGGAAAGCAGGGTTATGTGTTATTTTGTGGGGGTACTTCGGGTGAGAAAAATAATATAATTTCTAGTGGGGTGAGGAGATCTTTTAGTGATATTTGGCCTCTCGTTAGTTTCAATTTTTGTCTTCGGGCCTGAGTTTTTTACTGGATTCAGGACCTTTTTTTTAAAACAAGAAACAAGCTTTCATTAAGCAAATGAAAGAAGCAAAAGCTTCGGATACAAAACATAAAAAGAGGGAGAAAGACAAGAAGTACAAGAAAGCAAAGAAAACTAAAGCCAATACTAAAGAACTAAACAATAGCTAGGGAATTAAGCAGTAGCTAAAAACGAACTAAAATCACTTAAAATCAGTGTTTTCAAAGCCATTGCCTTTCCTCGCCTATGGCCATTGCCTTGCACATAGGCGGGTTTGCACCTTTAAAGAAGCCAAGGCGAGCTCCTTCAATCAGGCCATCGCCTTTTCTTGCCATTTTCCGCCTTGCATCGCCTTTGCCTCAAGCCAAGGTGTACGCCTCGTCAAAGTTCTATTTATTTATCAATATGCTAACTTTATACCCACAAAACAATCTAGAATTTGCTTAGGAAGAAATCTAACAACCATGCGAAGTTTTTATTAAGGATACAAAATTTGTTTGTGTTATTTCAAATATATATATAAAATCTTTGTTTATTTATACTTTTGGTTAACTTTAATTTTTTATACAAATAATAATTTAATATGTATGGTATATTTTACAATATCATAATTTGTGTTATTTATGTGATTTATGTATGAATTTGAAATTTTATGGGAATAGAAATATGTTTTATTTATCAATTTATGCTCAATATATTATTTAGTTATGCATTTATTTGTTGCGCCTCTCTTCACTTGGGTCTCGCCTTTTTATTGCCTCTCGCTTTAAGGCAATCAAGGAGAGTATCGCCTTGCGTTGCGCATTGCGCTTTGAAAACACTGTTTAAAATACAACAGTAGGTTTGAAGTGCCAAGGATGACAAAATGATAAGAGATAAAAACAATCATTCAATAATCTTCGAGCTTCAAAATTCAAAGACAATGTCGCAACAAACAGAGGCATTAAGGGATGCCGAAGAAAGCATATGACTGAGATGAAACACTGTAAATTGCCTGAAGCTGAGCTACTAAAAGCCAAAAAGGGGGACAAAATGGCCAAACTCAAAAAGATCATCTAAAGCTTCAACTGGCTAAGTAAATTGTAGATCCATAACATGCCTTTAACTGAAATCCATTAGTGGCAACAATATTGACAAACTTTTCAGGGATTTCAATGGAATCACACTGCTGATCATTAGAGGGAGGCGACAAAGAGGAAATAGCTAGTTCAGCTAAATCAGAAGGAGAAATAAACTCCTTTTGAGTGTGGGAGAGATGGCTTCATCCAGATATTAGCTGACGATTCAAAACTGCTCGCACTAACATCATCATCCGTGTCTGAATCAATGTAAGAGGGGAGATCTGAAGCCTTGGGAGAAGGCAAAACAACAGGCGAGTTATGGTGAATAACAACCCCACGAATCATGGAATAATAGAAGGGGGATTAGGAATAATAGAAGGAGCCAAGAGAGTAGAAGGAGAAGGGGAGGATAAATCAATAATGGGAGGGAGAGGGTCATCTGTAGGAAGGGAAAGAAGTGGGAATAGATCTCTGGAAAAGGTAATGGATTTGCTTAGGGGCTCAATGAACTGAGAGTCAAAGCCTTGAAGGTTAGGATTGATGCCTTCGTCAAACATAAATTATTGAACCTTGAATAGTCAATGGGATTGGAGAAGTCTTTCAGGGAAAGAAGTGGGAATAGATCCCTGGAGAAGGAATGGATTTGCTTAGGGGCTCAATGAATTGAGAACCAAAGCCTTGGAGGTTAGGATTGATGCCTTCGTCAAACATAAATTATTGAACCTTGAATAGTCAATGGGATTGGAGAAGTCTTTCATGAAGAGGTACCTTTTTATCTATGAAAGGTTGGATCTTTAGCAATCTTTTTGGTGGGTACCTTCCTTCCCCTAACATTTTAAGCCATTTGGTTGGGTCACTTTTAGTGCTTATGCATCATTATAAATAACTATTTGAGTATAATTATTGAACATGTAATGAGATATGAAACTTGAGTTATTTCAGTACTTTTATATTGTGAATGTATTATCTATTTAGTAAGGCACAACTTCATTGAAAATCATGAAATAGCAGATACAAGAGTATAGTAATCAATTGCTAAAATAGGATTTACCTCATGGTGGTGAGATAATTTGTCTTTCTTTTAAAATTCTTTTTCTTTTCTGATAATCATAATAATACCTCTCAAATAAGATAAAGGTGATGCATGCAAAGATACGTTCTTGTAGGAGTGTTAAAGGTATGATAGTCATTTAAGTACAAGCATTTCAATGTGGGTAATGTATTCGTGTTCATCACGTGTTCGACATGTGTTGGTGACTTTAGCACAATATTCATATGCTAGTTGTTCAAATGAATACGCGTAAACCTTTCTTATAATTTCATTTAACTAATGAAATGTTTTGTTTCCTATCACAAACAAAAGAAAAAAGGGAATGTCATTTACATTATACATGGTCTGGGATCCAAAAGAGGAGAAGATTGTCTCATCATTATCTGCTAGATATTCTGTGTGATTTAATTTGATTCTTTTTTTTGCTGTTATGAAGTGGAATTGGTGAGTTCGGTGGCTGAACTGGAAGATAGCAATTCCAAGCTAATGAAGCTTAGATCTGAACATGATGCGGCAAAAAGGGCTGGATTTCCTGTTTTGAATCTAGTGGGTAAACACGCTGGTAGTGGTAAGGTGAGAGATAAACAAAAAGATCTGCGAGACATGGAGTCTTCTCTCGAAGAGTTGAAGGTAATTGTGTACCCCTCCCACCCACCCACCCACAACATGTTGAGACTTTTGGTTTTTCCCTCCTTTTCTTTGTTTGAGAAATAATAAGACATTGGTTACTAATGTGATTTAATGCTGATCTACAGGACCAAGCAGTTGATCGGCTGGCAGAATTAAACAGTCTACATGAAGGACGTTTGAAAATGCTGCAACAGTTATCTGATATTCGAGTTAGAACCAAATTAAACATGTTCTTAGTCCCTGTTATTTTATTTATTCATTTATTTTTAAAATTTTAGTTATAAATGTTTATTGGTACAGCCTAAAGCGCTCAACACCAGGGTATACCATTTAGGATCTGACATACAATACTATTTATGTTATTGACAGAATACTATGAAGAGTGCAAAGTCCATTTCATCTTCACAACCATATCTTTTATTGAGAGACTGGATAGACAAATTAAGATCGGAAGCATACGAGCAGCAGGCTTTATTTGAGAAACTACAGGTTGTAAACTGGTCGGTAGTTGTATAATTGCCTGAATTTGTCCTTTATTATGTGGTCTTGCTTTTTGACGCCAACACATATTCTTGCCCACCTCAGCTTGAAAAGGATAATATCATATGGAAGGAGAAGGAATTGAATGTTAAAAATAACATACTGGATATCTTAAGAAGATCATCTACTGTCTCTGCTACTAGGATTAGTGATCTGGAAATGCTGATTCAGAAACAGAAGGATGGAAAAAAGTCCATTGAGGAGAAGCTGTCCGAAGTATTGAAAGAACCAGGTTGGTTGGTGTTTAATTCTTTTCTTGGATCATAGAATATACCAGCCCACATTGATCTAGTGATTATTGCATCCTGATGGATTGTTTTTTCTTCAGGAAGGAAAAAAATTGTCTCAGAATTTAGAGCATTGGTTTCTTCATTTCCGGAAGCTATGGGCTCTATGCAAAGTCAGGTGCATAAATACAAAGAAGCTGCTACAGATGTTCACTCTGTGCGGGCTGATGTGCAATCTCTTTCTACTATTATTGATAGAATGGTAGGTAGAGTTTGATTTTGCTACACTTTGAAAAAAAAATTGAAGGTTTGTCATAATCTTTTTTGGCCTGATACAGGAGAAAGAGTTTGAGAGTTTGTCATCTCGATCCAAGGATCAAATTGCAGAGATACAAAAGTTGCAAGCAATGGTATTATTAACTTTTCTAACGAGATTTTTCTTCTTATTCTTAGCTCTTTAAAAAATAGAAATCATACCAACAAGTGGAGTAGTCATAAGTATAACGAGGTTTGTTTTGTATAGTGGGCTTGAGAGGGTTAACATGGTACCACTTGGACTTATATTGTGGGTATATGTGTCTTGTGTGCCATTTGAGCTATGCTTTTCTTTTTGTTACTGAAGGTTACTCTGTATTGGGACGTGGTTATAAATCCACAATGAAATGAAAGAAGCCAGGAGAACTGAGAGAGGTCCTAAAACAACTTCCTCATTGCCTGTAAACTCAAGCTTAAACCTTGGTAATTTTAAAAATATGCCAAAATTGGAAACACCTAGAGGGCCTCTGTTGTTAATATGTTTCATGAAATGATTGTAGAAGATTATTCAATGATCCCCTTGCCCCAAATATTCACACTGCTTGTAATTTACAAAAGATTTGGTATTTGTAATATCTGGTTCTTTTTTTTTTTTTTTGATTCTCAATGTTGATGCAGGTTCAAGATTTTACGGAAGTTAATTGGGAGTTGAAACTCATAATTGATATGTATAGACGTGAATCAACTGAATCAAGGTAGGGTGGTCTAAATTCATGCTATTTCGTTAAGATATTTTATTATGTCATCAAGATGAATTATTGTTATAAGAACCTGATAAGATCCAGGATCTAGATTATATCAAAAGATAAAAGACTACAAGATAACCCAAGTTTTGATAGGACTTGGAACCTTCCTTTCTTTAGAGAATACTCTCTATGAGCCCTACAAGTAATTGCAACTTACTTCCCAAGTAATTGCTAACATACCCTTATATTATTCCTATTTCTACTAAGACCCAACCCTATCAGAACCGTCTCTTTGGTGTCTAAATTGTTTGTCAATTGATCATCTATCTCGTAGTATAGTGTGAAGAATTACTAGCAAAGCAGTCATTGTTTTGGCGATGAATTTCATGGACAAAAGTTCTTTTCATAGTGTAGAAAAAGTATTGTGAAACTTTGGTTTTCTTTTTATTTCAATTTTGCAGGAATACACGTGTTGTGTTATTAATCAATCTCTCTCTACATATATATATAGGTACATATATATATACGTACATATATACAGACATACATACATATATATATATACATACATATATAAATACATACATATATAAATACATACATATATATATATATATACATACATATATAAATACATGCATATATAAATACATACATATATAAATACTTACATACATATATAAATACATACATATATATATATACATACATATATAAATACATACATATAAATACATATACATACATATAAATACATAGACATACATATGTATACATATATATACATATATCTACATATACATATATATACATATATATACATATACATATATATATATATATTATAATAAACCCACAGCCCACAAAAAAAGAGGATGGAGCCTACAAGAATGACTTCCAACCCATATCCAATCAGAACGAATAATTACAAAACAACTTAGTCACCAAGGCCCAAAGAGAAACATTGAATCTAATGAGGAATCAAATGTCATCCGGAGATCTCTCATTCTTTTGAAAGATTCTATTATTCTTTTGCCCCATCTCACATAATTGCGTCAACCCATAAACCCCTGCATGCCATAAAAACTTCCATTTCTCTCAGAACTAAGGGTGGCCTAAACATTCAACCACCATCTCTTAACAAAAACATGGCCTAGCTAAAGAAATATCCAAAGCCAAAAAGAAACTATTCAAAACTAGTGCTGCTGTGTTGCATCTCCATGGACCACATGATCCTGATCCTCAACATCCTCCTACAGAGCATGCAACACCAAGGACCTATTAAAGAAAGCATCCTCCTCACCACCCTATTCATAGTATTCACATTTCCGTGTAAAACCTGCCAGATAAAAAACCTTAAACTTTTTGGGAATTTTCACCTTCCAAATCGAGGCAAACTTAGATCTCCCCATCAACAATACAGAGAATTGAGGGCCCGAATAATGTGCTTTTGATTAATTTGTTTTTGCATTTCCATCATCTGTATCAGGCATTTGGGACTTCCTTTCCACCATGACATCTTTTCCATCATTGCTAATTTGATTGGGTGATTGTGAATGAATATGGGTTGCTGAAAGATATTTGCAGAGGACTTCATTTCTTTTCTCATTTTGTCCATGTTCAGTGGGTGAGGGGAAGCTGTAAATCACAGACACGCTTAAATGGGCAAAGGGCAAAGGATCTTTAACAATATTTACAATTTAAAATTTTCATTAAAAAGCTCTCCCTCAGTCCAACAATTTTGTTATTTCTTCTTCTTTTGAGACTTAATGTGTTTTATGTTTTGTTAATTAACTTGACTTAATGTGTTTTTTGGTGTTCATTTATCATGTTAATTTTACAGATACCCTAAAAGAATATAAAAAAATATGGCATATCCTAAACACATCCGCGTCCTATTATTTTTTAGAAATTGATGAGTATTCGTGTTCGTGCTCCATAGAGGAGAAGATTATCTTTTTCCTAGGAGGATAAGTGGTTGGGTTAGACCCTTATGCTCTCTATTTCCTTGTATGTACTATTTTTCTTTGATGAGGAACCATTAGATGGCTGTGTTTGGCTTCATTCCTTTATCTTTCTGTCGCCCATTTAGGGTTTTGTTGTTCTTTGCCTAACAGGAAAATAATGGATGTTGTGCCTTTCTTTCTTTGACCGGGGAGTGTTTTTGTAGTTTGAAGAGAAGGGATGTTCGTATTTGGAGTCCTAGTTCTTTCAAAGTTTTTACTTGTAAATCCTTCTTTCTTCGTTTGGTTAGTCCCCTTTTCTTGCCTTGTTATAGAAGGTGAAGTTCGGAAGAAGTTTAAATTTTTGTGACTTATTTACCACTAAAAAGTTAACATCTTGCATTGGCTTTGAGGAAGGTGGACATATTGATTGGACCATTATGTGACATTCTTAAGCGATGGCTGATGGCCTTGATTATATCATTTAGAGCTTGGTTTTTGCTCACGTTGTTGGGAGATGTTTCTTTGAGGAATTTACCTTATGTATGGAGGTTATAAAGAAATGATCTAGGATTTCTTTCCTTTCCTTGGAACTAGGAAGACAAGACTTTTATGGCAAGCTAGGGTGTGGTATTTATTATTTTATGGGGCCTTTGGGGATTTACAGGGGTTTGAGATCTTTGAGGATATTTGGGCACTTAGATTCAAGCATTTCTTTGAATTATAGGAAAAGACTTATTCAGCCTTCTTTCAATAATGTTTTTTCCTTGCTTTACCCTTGGTGTTATGGTTTTATAGTCTTTGCTCTCTTTTGACTAATTGGCCTTGGGTCTAAAAAAATTGAGGGGGTGTGGAAATTGGAATGTTAACTAATTAATTTTTTTTTAACTTTTGTTTCACTGTACTTATTCATGTGTGCTAAGAGTCTAAGCTAAAGGAGTTGCAAAATGTACCAGTATTTTGTTCTAGATCAACGTCCTCTAATCTTAGTTAACCTTGGGGGTTCTATTTTCTTCCTCATTTATTTCTTTAATGAAGAAGTGTGTACGTTGACATGTACGAATACTTGGTGTGTGCTTAGAAATTTACATCTGCAGGGAAGTTATGGAAGCTAGGGATTTGGAATACAGGAGATGGGCTCAAGTTCAATCTTTAAAGTCTTCTCTGGACGAATGCAACCTGGAATCACGTGTTAAGACTGCAAATGAAGCTGAGGCTATATCCCAACAAAGGCTAGCTGCTGCAGAAGCTGAGATTGCACGCCTAAGAAAAAAGTCAGAAGCATTTAAAAGGTTGGAGTTTGATCTTACTTCTTTATTCCTCAAAGGCACATGCTAGTTTCAAATTTATCTGTGAATCTTATTGTTCCTCTTCTTCCCTCTGGACCCAGATTCTTGATTTTTTTTTTTTTATAGGAAACAAAACTATTTCATTGATTGGATCCATTTTTTTTGAGTTTTGTGCATGTTCCTGTTCTATAGTGGTTCTGTGAATAGTTTTTTTTTTTTTGAAACGGAAAACAAATCTTTCATTAAGAAAATGAAGATAGTACATAGAACAAAAGGAAACAAAACAAAACAAAGTTAAAACAAAAAAGAAACATACAAAAGAGAACTAGAAATAGAACAACAAAACAAAGCAAAATATAAAATTAGAGAAAAGCATCCCAATTGGAAGATAGTTGTTGAATGGAGTAGTTGGCAAATTTTAAGGAGCAAACAGCCCATAAAGAAGCTTGAAGGCGGGCTGAATCACTTCGAATAAGCCAAGGACGAGAGGAATCATGAAAGATTCGCTGGTTTCTCTCCCACCAAAGCTCATACGGAAGGCTCTTAACAACGTTGATCCATAAGAACCGAGCCTGCTTATTGAAATATGGTCCAAGAAGAAGCTGAGTGGTGTTGAGGTTGGCACAATTTTCAAAAACCCAAGGCATCCTAAACAATTCCAACAGCCTGTTCCAGCAACATCTTGAGTATTCACATGAAAACAGAACATGGTTACTAGACTCAGATGAAGATGAGCATAGCACACAAATGGACGGCTGAAGACAGTGATTCTGAAGCTTTCTCTGGAGCATTTCTGAGGTATTCAATCTTCCATTAATCAGAATCCAAGTGAAGACATTAACCTTTCTAGGACTCTTGGACTTCCATATGGCATTATATAAGTGATTCTCAATTAAAGGGTCGCGTCGCAAGCCAAAGAAGCTATGGCTGACCTAATCGAGAAGACACCAGATTGTTCCAAGCTCCATAGTAAGTGATCTTACGAAGAATCAAGGGATTTGGAAGATACCAAGGTAATAAGCTATTCAAAACTGCATACTTCGTCATCTTTGAGGAGTCTCCAAAATTCCATTTGCCAAGACAAAGTTGATTTGTCCCAAAAAGATGCATAGAGGTTAGAGAATCTAGATTAAAAGGTAAGTTATCTAGCCACAAGTCATGCCAAAATAAACTACGACAGCCATCACCAATTTGAAGAGATGATCTTGCTTGGAAGTTCTCCCAAGATCTAACCATACTGACCCAAGGACTGCGTAAACTGGAACCAGCCTTGTAATGAAGAGACCAGCCAATGGGATCTAAACCATGGATGCTTGCAATAATTTGACCCCAAAGAGCCTTAGGGTTCTTCTAAAATCTCCAACCCCATTTAGCAAGGCTAGATTTTTTTTGTTGGATATCACTAATGCCAAGACCACCCCTATGCTTAGTTCTCTTAATCTTCTTGCAACTAACAAGGTGATTCAAGAAATTATTCTCAATTCCTCCCCAAAAAAATTTCCTCAGTAGTCTTTCAAAAGATGCCCTAACATTTGAAGGCATTTTGAATAGAGATAAGTAGTATGAAGTGATACTAGAAAGGACTGAGGAGCAAAGAGTCAATTTACCTCCACTGGACAAGGATTAATGCTTCCATTTATCAAGTTTCCTCTGTAGTTTATCCAGGACTGGCCATAAAAGAGGTTTCTTAGGGTTGAGAAACAATTTTTGTAGCCCAAGGTAAGTGAAAGGCAAAGTTTCAATCTTGCAATTTAATTTGGAGGCTTGAGAAACAATTTTTGCAGCATCCATATTAATCCCAATTAGGGATGATTTGTCCCAATTGATCCTCAACCACGAGCACCATTCAAAAAGTTCAATAGTATGTATCGAAGCCCCCATCATATTTTTCTTAATAAGACAAATGAAATTTTCCTTTAAGCAGGCATTGACATGTCCATTTGAATGAAACTCTCTAAACAGTAGAACAAAATCATTCGTGAGGTGTGGCCAAAAGTTAACAAAAAATTCCATGGAGTATCCATCCAGACCTGGAGTCTTATTTTTACCAAGAGAAGAGATTTCAGAGTAAATTTCTTCTGGAGTGAAAGGCTTTATAAGAGCCAAATTCTGAGTTGATGAGAGTTTGTTGCCTCTAAGATTACAAGGAAATGAGCGTACTCCTGGAATCTTTTGATAGAGCTTTGAGAAAAAAGACAGAATTTTAGCCTCAATTGCATTCGAATCAATGAGAGCCAGCCCCTCATTAGATTGGAGAATCGAGATCATACTCTTTCTTCTTCTAACAGCCAGGAGTCTATGAAAAAAACTAGAGTTTTCATCTCCTTCCTTAAGCCAGTGTTTCTTGCATTTTTGAATATTATTACGTTCCTCAAGGTTGATCAGACTCAATAGTTCCTCTTTAGCAACTGACCATCTAGAGTATTCTGAAGAAGAAAGCAGTTCAGAATCTGCCTTGTGATCCAATAAATCAATTTTAGCAAGTAGTAGGGTATGGATTTGGTTTTTCTTAGTTTCCTGATCCAAATGCCATGCTTTTAGTGCTACTTTCATTTTTCTCAGCTTAGAAGAAATCTTAAAACTAGCCCATCCTTCAAAAGGATCACTATTTAATTTGGCTTCAATCAAGCTTCTGCAAGATGGAGATGATGGCCATGTATTGAAGAATCGAAAGGGAGGAGGACCCCATTTGAAACATCCAGCTTCTAATAGCAAAGGGAAGTGATTAGAAACCATTTTAGTTTGTCGAGAAACTCTAGAGTTGGTCAATTTAGCATCCCATTCCTTAGAAACAAGGAATCTGTCAATCAGTGATCTAATGGCATCATCCGCTGGTTTGGACCATGTAAACAATCCATTTGAGAGAGGAATGTCTTTCAATGACAAGATGTCAATCAAAGAGCTGAATTTCTTCATGTTTCTAGTAATTCTACTGCAAGGATGCCGTTCACAAACCCATCTGGTGGCATTAAAATCACTCCTTATACACCAAGGACCATTAATTCTAGCTGCAAGAGGTTTGATTTCATCTAAAAAACTAGGCTTATCCCGATGTGCATTAGGTCCATACACATTTGTAATCCAGCAGACTTTGTCCTGCGAGAAGGGGAATTTAATAGTCAAAGAAAATGTACCTGGAATGAAAAGAATTGGCTGGATTTTAGATTCATCCCACATAGTCAACAGGCCACCAGATCTCTTCCAGAAGATGCAAGAGAGGACCAACTGATGCCTTTGGAGCTCCACAGTGATGTAATCAATTTCTTGTCCAAGAGAGGAAGTTTTGTCTCCTGAATCATCACTATATCAGGACAAATATGAGTTAAGGACTTCTTGATAGTGGAACGCTTAGAAAAGCCCCCCAATCCCCTAGTGTTCCACGATTAGATCTTCATGATGAAGGGTGTGTAATGGCTTTAAGAAATAACCCACTGGACTTCACAATATCATTGAATTTCTAAGGCACATCCATTGGTATAGGTGCAATAGAAAGAATGTTCAAATCAGTTGGAAAGAACTCCTCATTAGCATCATTCGACTGAGTTTCAACTTCATACAAAGTAGAGTCAATGGAGCTAGCACTAAAAATAGAGTCGGAGTCATTATCATGTTGAGGTAGAGCAGCCTCAATTGGAGTATCATCAGTTACTAATGAATCATTGGCAGATACAAGGAACGAGGAAGGAACACAACCTTTTTTACCTGAAATACAAGTAGGCTTGAAGGAGAAAGAAGAAGCAACATGGACCTTCTGTTTCTGAATATTACCAGAGATAAAAAATGAGGTACATTCTTCCACATGGTCAAGATTTAGAGACAGTTTTTGGGAGGCCAATAAATTCTTCTTTTTCCTACGAGTGTATTGAAATGGCAATGCTTTGATAGGTTATTTGCAAAGTTTCGAGTTTGGAGAGGGAGGAAGCAAAGATCGTGACTGGGATTTAGGAATGGGAGTATTAAATTGTGTCGAGACAGGGGTAGGTAAAGGATTAATGATTGGACACTGATTCATGTATTGGGAATCCAAAGAATGGAAGTCTAAGAAGTTGTTCTATTGAGTTTTCCACAGGGACTTGAGTAGCCTGGCCCAGGTACGGTTGACAGTCATTTGGAACAGAGCCGATGAGGCATTAATAGCAGTAGATGAATGGTCAGGGAGAACATCTTCATGCAAGGATGCAGGTAATAAAAGAATTTGCTCATGCAGAGTAGGAGTATTAAATGATGAATGAGCTGTTAATGCAATGGGGAGAGAGACAATGGGAATATCAACAGCCAAAGATGTAGTAATTGAATGCAAAGAGGGAGAGGTAAGAGTCTCAGCCAATGAGCATAAATCAAGGATACCTAGAAAATTCGACGGCTCTAAGCTGTAATTAGGCGGTTGGTCATTTAAATCATTTGGCAAATCAATCAATGGAGGTAGTTGGGAAATAAAAGAGTAGGGGTCTGAGAAGCAACGACAGAGTTCTTAATTGGTTGTGAAGGAACTGCTATCTGAGGACAAGATTGTGGGTGAGGATTTCTTGACATTTCATGTTGATTAACAGGAACTTCAGGACCACTAATATTTGATTCAAGACCCATATCGAGAAGTACCTCATTTCTCCTTGCAATATCCAGGGGATTACTAAAAGTACACGAAGATAAGTTGCCATTCATAATGTAAGTAGGAACATCAAC
The DNA here is from genome assembly GCA_037833695.1 of Sechiopsis laciniata. NCBI lineage: Eukaryota > Viridiplantae > Streptophyta > Magnoliopsida > Cucurbitales > Cucurbitaceae > Sechiopsis > Sechiopsis laciniata. The sequence continues at coordinate 12,880 of JBBMKA010033959.1, forward strand.
TTTAATATCTCCAAAGTGCAAAAATGTACTCCCACGTAAAGGATGAGACACTTCGATTGTGGTAGGCATGAGACCAAACACATTACTTTTTACCTTGATTCTAGCCTCTAAAATATTGGTGAGGTTAAGGGTGTCCAGACTAATTTCTTCTAAACCACCAAAGTAACATGCCAATTGCTTCAAAAGAGAGTCGAGTCCAATAATCTAATGGAAGATTTGAAATAGACAACCAACCCCCATACCCTTTGATCCACGAGGATCGACTGTGTTTTAATGCATCCCATTTCTCAAATTTCAAGTAGAAGTTCCCAATTAAACACCATCTGCCTTCATTTACAATGACGGATCCTTACAAGCATCAGACATGGAGAGTAAGGCTTTGTCCACGAACAGAAGATTAATAGTAACCTGAGTATTGAAAGTCATATTCCAAGACAATCCAATATCCTGCCATTGGTTAAGCGCAAACAACCTTGTAACCACCCATAGATTATCATAATCAATATCAAAGACCTCTTCGTGCTTTTTAACCCAAACCGAAGGCAATGCTTTGGCTAGAGCAGATGAAGCAGGAGGGGGGTCATAAGCTTCTAAATTTTTACCTGAACTCTTTCTGGTTAACGGAGGCCATTGACTCATGAGATTAAGAGATTGCTCTATGAACTGATCTGCAGGCTTCAAAAGAGTAGACTTCAAATCACATTCCTGGAGTGGTGGAGTCGAACCACTGGTACTTGCAGCCTTGGGCAAGAGAGATCCTAAAGAAGAGAAGAAGTCCCTCATTAAAGACGAGAGCAATAAGGCTTGAAGAGTCCTTGCCTATTGGAACATGTAAGAGGAATCTGCCCCATTTTCTTGGCCACACAACACAACGACAATGACAGCCTTCAGATATTCGAATCTTGCTAATCGTGATTGTTCCGTAATCATCCATAAAAATCTAACGGAAAAATTTTGCAATTGGCTGCTTAGCGAAATGAGACAATGATGATTCCGTTCAGAGGAACATGGCCGAAGAAAGAGGAATAACTCTGTCAAAAGAGGAATCTTCAATCCAAAATAGCGATTCATCCTTTCGAATGCAGAAAGGGTCGCCAAGGATTTTGCAACTGAGAGATTCCATCATTGGACAAAGAGGAAAAAGCTTGAATAGTGGAGATAAGAAAAGGATTGAGGAGAAGAAAAAATGGAGAAGAAGAGAGGATGGAGGAGAGGGGATGAAGAAAGAAAAGAAGAAAATCAGAAGGCTCGTGCGAAGAAGTCGCCGGAGGCGAGGCAGGGACTAGAGAGCATGCTAATTGTTTTTTCTTGGTTTTGTAAATAGTTTTCATTTGTATTGTTTGAATGTTTGGCTAGTTTATAGCATCTCGGACACTTGAAAGCCTTTTAAGTTGTTTTACCTTAAACATTATATTCATATAGGATTGAAACCATGCATTTTTCTGTATTTTTCAGGGATTTAACTCAATTAACAGATGTTCTAAAATCTAAAGGCGATGAAAATGTGGCATACTTGTCTGAAATTGAGGTGACTTTCTGTATTCTGAACTTTTGAGCATTTGTTCTTCTGAACATTTTGAGATCATCTTATTATTCGTCTTTATCAGACAATTGGGCAGGCATATGACGATATGCAAACTCAAAACCAGCATCTGTTGCAGCAAATAACTGAGAGAGATGACTACAACATTAAGGTGATTGCATCTCTTATGGCTTGATGATTGATGGGGATCAATTTTATTTACCGTCTTCTATTATTTCTGTGTATTAAGTGAATTGGGGTAGTCTTCACTGCTAGTCTTTTTTTTTGTTTCCTTGAAATTGCAATATAGTTACGTTTCCATTTTGTTGTAATTGGGATCGTAATAGATATCAATCTCATTTTTTTAAAAGAAACAAAATGAAATATTACAAAAGATGGGGGAAGGAAAGGCCTCCTTGCGACCAAAAGCGGATTGCAAAGAGCTTTTCTGCTAGTCCAAAAGTATCAAGACTGTAATTTAAAAAGGAATGCACGCATTTATACCAATATGAAGCAGCCATAAAAAGAACTGAATTGATCAAATCCGCATTCCTCTATTTGTTGTAATAAAAAGAACTGCATTTAAAAACGTCTTATCCTTGGAAGATGCAATTCACATAACTTCAAATCTCTGTTAATGTTCACTCCCTTTTACTGGGTGGTTAGTGTGGTCACGGCATTTCTAAAAATTCTTGGAAAAGCATTATTGAGGTTTTCTTTCTCTTCTCTAGCCTTCTTTCATGTATTGTGGGTGGGTGATGAGGGGGATGCGTTCTTTTCGGAAGATATGTGGTTAGGGGATAGACCACTTTGCTCATTGTTTCTTTGTCTTTTCCATTTATCTAATATGTAAAATTGTAAAGTCATGGATGTTCTTGGCCACTGTGATAGTCATTCTTCGTTACGTTTGGGCTTCAACTGCCTGCTCTCAAACAAGTAAACATCTGGTTTTATTGACTTTTTGGCTTTGTTGAGAGACTTTTCTTGTGTTCTTGGTGATGTTTGTTGTTGGTTCCCTAGTTCGTCTGATGGGTTCACTTGCCATTCTTTTTTCAACTGTTTGGGAAGTTTTTTGTGGCAAGCTTGAGTTTGTGCCACTTTTATGGGGTTCTAGAGGAGAGAAATTTCTAGAGGGTTTGAAAGACCTTGTGGAGCCTCATTAGATTCTATGTTTCTATCTAAACCTCTGTTTCTAGATTTTTTGTAATTACTATTTAGTCATTATCTCTCTTGATTGAAGATCATTTTTGTAAGGTCTTCCCATTTTTTTGTGGGTTTCGTTTTTGGTGTCCTTTATTGTCCTCGTATTATCTTTCATTTTATTCTCAATCAAAGCTTGGTTCTTTTTATCAAAAATAAAAAAATTGACGTTCATAATTGTCCATGCCTGTTTTTGCAGCTTGTTGTAGAAAGTGTGAGGGCAAGGCAATTGCAGGAGATGATGCTCATAGATAAACATACTCTGGAGAAGAAAGTTCAGCAAGCCAATGCATCTCTTGTACTTTACGAGATGAAAGCTGCTAGAATTGAAGACCAGGTAATGTTAACATCATGTTGAAACATCAACGGTGGGGATGGAGCTTGTAATTTTCAATTTTCTTTCTGAATAATTGTGTTATATTTTCTTATTTATCACTGTAGCATGGTTATTATTTCAGTTGAGAGGTTGCTCGGATCATATTCAGAAAATTGAAGAAGACAAGTTACAAGACACAGATACTCTAGAAAATACTAAAAAAAGATTATTGGATATTAGAATAGCATCTCAGCAAACAAGGGAGTCACTTGATCAATCTCAATCTAAAGTTGAAAGAAGTCGAACAGCACTAGCAGACCTGCTGATTGAACTAGAAAAAGAAAGGTGTGAATATTTTCTGTTTCTTTTCTTTTCTTTTCTTTTATTCTTGCAGAACGTGTAAGTGATTGTTATTAATTTTCTAGGTTTGTGAAGAAAAGAATTGAAGAGCAACTAGAAGTTGTTGGCAGAATGGCTTCACGGCTTGAAGCACAGATGGAAAGCTCATTTGTAGTTGAAAAGCTCCACGAGGAACTTAGAGAATATGAAAAGATAGTGAATTGCAAAATTTGTATCAACAGTAGAAAGCAGGTAATTTTTTTTTTATAGCATATGTAGATTATTGTGCATATTTCGCCTGGAAGTTGGAAATTTTGTAGCATCCGTGCAATTTATTTGCTTGCTTTCAAGAATATATTTCCGAGGAAATCTTAGTCGGCAAGTGACTGGGAGGTGAATGTCCTGTAAAATCTAAGCTTATTGTAGATGGTAAAACGTTTGTTTTGGGGACAAAATTGCCGTGTTTGATTCAACAAGATTGTTGTATCAGGTGTTAATGCCTCAACTTCGAATCTTGTACTTCTATGTTTTTCAAGATATCCTTTTCTGTCTTAAGTACGACAACTTGTTCCACATATCTCTGTATCTCTTCTTTTCATCTGTGCGCTTCATTTCATGCTAACATTTATTTTCTTTTGGCGCTTCAGGTTGTCATTACTAAGTGCTTCCATTTGTTCTGTAATCCCTGTGTACAAGATATATTGAAGAGTCAGCATCGCAAATGTCCAAGATGTAGTGCTAGTTTTGGACCCAATGATGTCAAGCAGGTTTTCTTTTGACTTGAAACTGGGTTTACGTACCACCTCTCGATAAGGCTTATGGCGGCTGCCTTTGGTGCACGTTTAATGGCCATTTGGTTGATGAAAGAGTTTGACATGGGGATACAAACAGGTTTATGTGTATGACTATGTTAGAATGTAGAGCAAACAGTTGGTGTGACGAGAGCAAGGAATGAGGAATTCCTACTGCATAGCAATTTAAGCAAATCATTTAGACTGTTGGTTTGGTTCTTGTTTTTGATTTTATTAAAAGCTTATTCAGATGCATAATTCTCTTGCCTTCTCTTATGATGTGCTTGGAGCAACTGGAAGCTTTCAATCCACTATTTGCAGACTAATCCAAATCGCTTCACTGCTATAAAGTCATGGATGGACAGAGGTGAAGAGGTTTTACTTTTCTCAACCAAAAATTAGCACTCCCACTGTAACAGCTGAAGTAGAGTTGATGCTTGGTGTTCAACAGCTGGTGGAACGTCATCACTCCAGCTGGCAAATTTTTTTGTACATGACTTGGTTAGGTCTTAGAAAATAATATTTTCATTCAATTGATCGTATACATTTATTTCTCTTTTTTCTCCCTTCTGATGTATTTGAGGGCCCGTGCCTTGAGATGCTTTGTCAGCAACTTTTATCAGTAACTTAGTATAAGCTTTGCTGGTTTATTTGGTTTTCTTCAATCTTATTCTCATTTATTTATTTTTTACTTTTATGTTGGTCCTTGCTTCTGTAGCAGTTGATTGCTTAACTGGCGAGAAATGAAGAGGGAGCTTTATCGTGTTTTTCCTTCCTTCAGGCCAAAGATGAGCATTCTTTAACCAAAACAGTTACTTTTTTTTTTTTTTTTTTTTTTCCAACATTGAAAAATAGAACCTTTCTTCACTGGTTCACTGGCATGTCAACCAATCTGCAAACTCCGGTTTTCCAGAGTATCAGTGATTAAGTGATGTGAGATTTGCTTACATTTTCCTTGTTCATTACTGCCAAGATTTTTTATGTGCTTTGGATTAAGGTTTTTGAATTTTTGGTGTGATCTTAAGTTGGAAGTTAATTAAGCCAAAAGAAAAAACCACCTAGTAACATTGCGGCCTTGTACAATGCACATAAATTTTGTACATTGTTTTCCCCTCTAAAATTAGTTTGTTTACTTTATTTTAATTTGAATGATGATTCAGGGGTGCCTTAAACATAGCATGTGAAATCTTTTTTGTCTAAAGATGATTAGGGTACCTATTGTACGGAGGTTGAAATTTGATCACAGCCAGGAAGGATTATGCTGTCTTGTTTCTGCCCTGTGGATTATGGGGCTAAAGCTCAACCTAGTGACAGATTTTATTCGTTGTATGAATTTTGTCCAATCCATTATTATTTTAAATTTTTTTTTTTTTATAAGCGCGTTACTGTAACTGAACTTACAAAAAAGGTTGTGTTGTCCCTTGATGGACAGACCATGTAAGAAGGAACAAAATGAAGACAGCTCACATCAAAAGCATACAAATGCCACATGATTGCTCCTAATACCTCCTATGGAGGAAACTTACTACATAGGGTATGGTTTCTTTTCTCTCCTTTTCGGTTGGGTCAGAGCCCAGAATTTCTTTTTGAATAGTCTCCTTTTCCTTTTCTTTTTTCTTTTTCTTTTTTTTTTTTTTTTTTTTTTTTCTTTTCCCTCTCAAACTCAAACATATTACTTTCTTTGATTGGTTGTAATTGCGTTGATCTAAACATAGGGCCAATTATTTGATGAATGGTGATCATGGGTTTTGGCTGTGGAGCAGATTTCAATAAAGACAACATTCATGTCAACTAGCTCTTCAATTTACTCCATTTCCAAGGTATTTCAATAGTTCTATTATTCTTTCTTGTCCTTACTTTTGTCACACTCTATTATTTTTTTTTATTAAATCAGAAAACGTTGGTGGTGCAGTTCAACAATTGAATGCAGTTAATTACACCTTTCCTTTTTTAAAATAAAAAATTTCCTTTAATTAAGAGGATCATTTCATCTTTGCAATATTATTATACTTTAAACTTGGCCTTGAGTTGAATAAAATGATGGCTAATTGGAATATTACAAAGAATATAAGGATGTTGGGCCGAGTACAATGAGGTCACTTACCACTATACCTTATGAATTGAAATAAGTCTCGTGTTATGAACATGATAAGATGATCTATTTGTTTAAAAAAAAATGATGTCTCTTTGTTTGCTAGTTGTTGGACAATGTTAATTCAACAATTTTCTCTCTTATTTTTGTAGCAGCCAGCTGCATTGATGTCATTAACTTGCGTTTTTATTCGACTTCTACAAAATTTGATGATGAAAGACTTGTTTGAGGCGTTCTTATTTTGACCTAACTTGGTCGGCATTTCACTCTCATTAACTCAACTATCACAAATCTTCAACACTTCAATTCTGAACATATAATGTGTGGATGATGTTCGAACGTCGAGAATTCAATTTATACTTGGACACCAATTATCGTCACAACGGCTGATGGTTTTGGAGACAAAATCAACTTAAATATAACTCCTATAGTTAGGGGAAATGTTCTCAATAAAGGTTCTAATTCATACCCTCTATCTATTGTTGAACTAGTTTTGTTTGTAATATATTAAATTTTATGGATCACTCATCATTTAGTCAAATGTAAGAAAATCACTTTTATCTTGATTTTCACTCACCCGAAATTTTAATTTTATCAATTTGAACCCTAAATTTAAATAAGTGTTAACAATTTTTATCCATTCATCCATTTTCATTAATTTATTAACTAATTCAAAAAAAAAAAAAAAAAGCAAAAACAAAAAGCTCCACAACTCATAAATCATGACAAACAAATTTTGGATAAATTTTAGTTTGAATAATAACAATGTGACTCTAATATTGAGTTTGTATGAAATATTATTAATTATCTAAAATTAAAAAAATGTTATAATTCATTTAAGACATGGGAGTTTTCACCTTTTTATTTACAATCTTGCGAGCAAAAACGTAAGAGAAGGGAGGTTTTTTGAGTTAAAGTAAGTTAAACCTTTAACCCAGCCTTAGTGACAATGTGAGGTGCAATTTGATGAAGTTGAATATTGAGAAGTTTAGGATAGAATTTTTATATAATGTGTTGCTCATCTGTGATTATTAGAAGAAAAATACATGAGGTTTGTAAAGAAAGAGAAGTGTGTGTTTTGTTAAATGAGGTCCCAAAAGGAAAAGGAAAAGGAAGAGGAAGAGGAAGAGGGCTCTTCGAGGCAGAAGAAACCAGAATGATAATGATAAACAAACCCCCCTTCATCGAGCAGATCAGGCAAATCGAACAATGTCTCATCATCATCCGCCGCCGCCGCCGCCGCTTTGCTTCCTCCTGTGGAAAATGTGGCGGTCGCCGCCTCCGACGCGGCTGCCTGAATGTCCTTGTGGGATTTGGAGAGCGGCCGTGGAAGGAGTTTCGCCAATTCAGGGAAATTCAGAAAAGCAGAGTGCCCCTTTATGGCCAGCGCCGCCGCGTCGTGGGCTCGGGCAGCCATCTCCGCCGTCGGGTAAGTTCCGAGCCAAATCCTGCTCTTCTTCCTTGGCTCGCGAATCTCAGAAACCCATTTCCCCCAGTTTCGTTTTCGAACTCCTCTGAACATTTGGTGTTTTGTGATTTCTCCATTTCCATTTCCAATTCCGGTGTTTGGTTTATTAGCATCAGATGCTTCAATGTCATTCAGAAATGGCTCCATTGGAGGAGATTTGGGTTAAAGCCATGTATAATGGGGGACGCGGAGGCCTTTTATTTACAACACCATACCCTTTTTTTTTTTTTTTTTTTTTTTTTAGGGGATGGGCCGCTTTGGTTGTGTGAAGGACAAGAAAGAATAAGAGTACAAAACAAGGATTGGGGTCCAATGTTTTCTCAAAAATTAAAATTAAAAAAAAAAAAAAACAACTCAAATTGATTTCCATGTGATTCTTTTGCAAATGCATGTTCTCATTAAATGTATACACAATTTCAACCTTTACTTTCAATCTCTCTCTCTTTTTTTTTTTATTTTATTATTATTTTTTTATTTAAACTATTTTTTCTTCACTTTTTTTAACACTATTTTGTTTTCTAAAAAGACTAATTTGTATATTTTCATTAAATTTTTTGTAACACTAAAAGGTGATCAAAGATAGAGTACGACCAATTGAATTATTATTATTATTATTATTATTTTATTACGGTGAATTTTGTTCAAATTATTAGATTCAATATTTATTTTTTTATGTTATGAGTGTTGGAGAACACAATTCAGGTGACGTCGTTTTCATAGTCGATCCTTTAAAACCAAAATGGTGACATTTTAGGAGTGTAACAATATAGTCATTACTCCTCCCCTCAATGCATTTCTCATTCTTCTCTTTTATTCTTTAGTGACATTGAGTTAATTCTGGAAAGAGTGATATCTATCCATAACTTTTTCTTAAACCTTAATTTTGTTGATATTTGTTACATATGTTTCTTAAATAGTCAGAAAATATAATCAATTGCTCACTTATCCAAAATTTTCTCATAAACCCTAATTTGTTTATATTTATTTTAGTAGCTGTTCCAACAATTGAGAATACATCAACCTTCATGAGCCCTCATTTTAATCAATTACTGAAGCAAATAACATCTACAAAAATGGATCCCGAGAATTTTTGTGGCAAAATCTTGCCCTATGAAGTTCCTGATTCAATCAGCAATAACTGAGTCTAGTACAACATCACAGTAGCAGTCGCAAATCATTAACCCTAATTATGAATGAAGGGTGGAAGTCGACAAGCTTTTACTGCTATGAGTATACAACTTCATGACCATAGAAATGCTACTCAAGTAAAGAGTTTTTCAACCTCATATGAGCTCTTACAAGTAGTGCAAAAGCTCATTAGTGTGCAATCTAAGGCTGAAGCAGCCTTTCTCAAACAATTATTTCAACAGATAAGGAAATGACCCATGTCTTTGCCTGACTATTTATGTGTTATGAAAAACAATGCTGATAATTTTGCCCTCACTTGTAGTCCAGTTTTCTATAGTGATTTAATGTCTTTAAGTTTTTCAAGGCATGGATGAAGAATATAACCTATAGCAATTACACTACATAGACAACATGAAATGCACTAGGCTGATCTACATGCTCTACTCCTTTCATTTAAAAAGTGCTTAGAGTACCAAATGCCTCAATGCGCCAATGTTTTTCTTCAATAGAATTCAGCTTCGTCTGGATAGTTAATTATGTTGATCACCTCAAGGAAATTATCAGAATACAAATTCCCGCCCTGATTCCAATCAATCTAGTCGAATGGTGGTAATCAGAGGGGAGCAAACTCTGGTCAACGTGGTCGTAGCTGTGAACGATGGTCGAATAACGACAACAACAATATGCCATTCTGCTTGATTTGTAATCGAGTTGGTCACGTTAGTGCGATAGGCTACTATTTATTTGATGAAAATGCTAGTCTTCAACCATCTCGACATGGGCAGTTCTGGTTACTACCCCATCTACCCCTGTTCAATCATCGAATGTTTTCTTCTCTACACAGAGCTCATTTGCTCTAATAGCACACTCTGAGACATTGGCTGATCTTGCTTGGTAAGCAGATAGCAACGGTACTAGCCATGTCACTCCAAATTTGGCCTCTATAGACTAAAAAACTGACTATACAGGTACATAAAATATCATTACTAATTTATGGTAAGAAATTAATGATATCTCACATTTGTACTACCTCTTTACCTACATCTACCATTTGTTTATCTCTCAACAGTGTAATATATGTGTTGTCTGTTCATATAATAATAGCATTGTTGTGGAATTTCATCATGATTCGTGTTCCATTAAGGATAAGGCTACAAGATCTACACTAATAAAAGAAATTCTGCATAATGGGATGTATGCGCTTAGGCTCTTTCCAGTAAAGTTCAACCCCCCGATCATCCACCTTTCTTATCACCATCTATTTTTCAATTCAATAATCCAGCACCACCATGTGGTGTTTCATAACTCTCCGTGGATAGTTTAGTATCGAAAAATGTATGGCATAGGCGTCTTGGTCACCTCTCTATTCAGGTCTTGGATCAAATTTTGAGTAAATGTAGTTTGAATTATGAAAAAATGAAGTTCATAAGTTTTGTGAGACATGATTCTACCCTAGTACTTGATTTTATATTTATTTCTCATTCCCTTCTTGCAATACTTGATTGCTCACTAGTCTTTACTTCCACTATCCCAGCTCTTTCTCTTACACCACCACTCCACCAATCACCTCATAGCTAAGACGCGCAAAGTAAGAGATACTTATGTTGGCTATTTGGTCCTATCTCAAATTAATTAATTAATTAATGTTTTGATGATAACAAATTTGATCTTATTTACTAACGATTTTGATGTTTTAAGATGTTCACAATGTAGTGCTCGAAACAAAGATTCCAACGCAAGTTGAATTACTCAAATCGGAGTTGAAACGAAGAAGTTATGGTCGAAACAAGTTTGAACAAGAAGATCCCGAGATGGTGACGTGGCAGCTGAGTGTGCATCGTGGACCATTTAGAAATTGACATGTGGAGCTTTGGA
>JBBMKA010033969.1:0-23603 GCA_037833695.1 Sechiopsis laciniata
GTATGTGTCCCCACCGGTCGGGCTGTGAGGACAGATTCCTTACCCCCGGCAGCCGGGTGTGGAGTAGCTACCACACCAACATAAGCCTAGTCTGTAGCTTGTTAGAGCAGAACCCTGCCAATGGTGCAAGCCTGCCTTGGCCAGTTCTTAGCTTCAGGCATCGATGGCATTCAGGCTGCTATAGTTGAGTGCCGAGGGCCTCGCACTACAGTAGATCAATGACACTGCTTTCGAGTCTTTAGGCATGTGTACTTGGACTGACGTAGTTTGTCCATAAGCCCCCACATTTAAGCGGTTTATAGCAGCATGCGGTGTGCGCGCACACCCGTTAGGCTTTGGGAGGAGAGCTCCATCGGGCTAATGTTCATGAGTACACCATTTTCTTTTGGAGTTTAGAGCCAGACACCGGGTACTCTCCCGGATGTCCCAAGACCAGTTTGGAGAGCTGGTCAGGACTAGCTTTTGAGTTGGTCACTTTAGCCGAGGTAAGAGACCTTCGAGGATATCTGTTCAAGATCAGTTATTGAGCTGATCACTAGGCCAGAAGTAAGAGACTTCCGATGACCCAAGAGTTGTATTGACATCTTATTTTAGGATTCTGTGTTGGTAACTGTTTGCTTGTATGCTTGGATGCTAGATGATATGTTGTTTCGTAATGTACCCCGGTTGGGGATTCTTACTGAGTGCCTTTGTACTCACCCTTATTTTTCTGTGGTTTTCCACCAAATAACTTAGGACAACACCAGGACGGTTAGCGGAGGTAGCTGTATGATCATGGGAGCTACCAGCACTCTGTCTTATGTTTATGTCTTTTATTATTTTGATTCAGCATGTAGTCGAACACGGAGTCCGTAGGATTTGCATATGGAACCCGATGTTTTTATTTTGAATAATTTGTTTCTGGATATTTCAAATTAAACTCTAGCCAGGGTTGCTTTTAATGTTTTGAACAGGGAAAGTTTTAAATGTTTATAAACAGGTTCCGTGGGATTTCAATATTTATTTATGCAAGTTATAAGTGCAAAATGATTTTATTATCTTTAATGCATGCATGCTGAGTAAGGATCAGGTTTAGGACCATTTTGGGTCGGGTTCTTACAATAACTCTTCAATGACAAAAAATAAAAGCAATAAAAAAAGACTAAAATAAAATAAAATAAAAACTAAAAAAATTAAGGTTTTGTTTGGTAACTATTAGGCTCCGTTTTATAACTATTTTATTTTTTTATTTTTTGTTTTTTGTTTTTTAAATTTAAGCCTACAACAACTATCTTATCATATATTTTTTCTTACATGGATGCCTACATCTTACCTATATTCTTAGAAACCAAACCAAAAGTTGGAAACAAAAAAAAAGTACCTTTCAAAGCTTGTTTTTGTTTTTAAAATTTGGCTAGCATTCACATACTTTTTAAAAAGAATATGGATGCATTGTAGGAAAGCTGAAACATATTGTAAGAAGTTTGAGTAAAAATAAGCTTAAATTTCAAAAACAAAAAACAAAAACCAAATGGTTATCAAACAAGGCTTTAATTTTTTGTTTTTCATTTTTAAAATTTAAATTTATTTTTACTCTAATTCTTTACAAAAAGTTTCATATTCTATTGGGATGGTAGGTGAATCCTAACCACAAAAACCATAATAAGCTTTTGAAAAAATTTTTAGTTGTCATATTTTGATTTAGTTTTTAAAAACAAATAAAAGATGTAGATATAAAAGTAAAACAAAATCTCAATAGATGGACTAGTTTTTGTATACTTAAATTTCAGAAATAAAATAACTATCAAAATCGAGCGTAAATTGTTGTTAGAATGAATTTTGAAACGTAAATGAATATTTTGAAGTAGAGATTTGTTCAAATATTCAAAGTTTAAAGATAGTTTATAATTGTTTTTTATTGATTTTAGCTCGAATTTATTTAAATAATTGAGTTACTTATTTGTAATTTGAAATTAAAACAATTGACAATGAGTGGGTGGTTTTCATCCAAATTTAACATCGATAACTTTTGAATAAAAAATATTACACTTTTGTTTAAAAGTAAGTGTTAATATTGAACTCTTAAAATTTTTTAAAAATTATTCTTACTTAAAAACGATTATTCTTATTCATATGTTTTTTCGCCATGAAAACTAATGAAAATAAATATATTATTAACTTTTGAATATTAATGTGACAAAAAAAGTTCCAAAATTCAAAATTATAACCATAAACATCATTCATAACTTAAATAAAAACAAATGTTGCTCGGAGGAATTTTGGTACATAAATTAATATTTTGAGGTAGAGATTTGTTCAATTATTCATAAGTTTTAAATAAAAATAAATAAAATTTGTCTTTTACTAGCACAATTAAATATCTATAGTATTATTGAAACAAAACTTTAACATTTTCATTATTATTTTATATTTTTAAAGATTAAGGGTATTTTTGAAACATCTTACAAGTTTAGGGGTATTTTTGAAACCAAACTTAATGGTTTTCATCCAATTTTAACGGTGAGAGCATTTTTAAAACTTTTGTTAAAGTTTAGGGGAAATTTTAAAATTTTTCAAAGTTTGGAGGCGTTTTTTTACACAAACACCATAATATAGGAGTATTTTCTAAGCCTAGATTTTAAAGTAAAATTAGATAAATTGAAATCTAATTGAAATTGATAATTTTTAATTTAAAACCGAAAGAGACGAAGACCACCTGATGGTTTCATTATTAGGTGTGTTTAGGCCACCAAGAATAAAAGGAAAAATGGGAATGAAGATGATTCTCGTATTTGGGCCACCGAGAATAATTTTTCCCATGATCACGTTTTTCAAAAATCACTTTTGTTTTTTCATTTTCCTTCTAACTACTATTTTCCACTCTCATTGTACTCATTACTTTATTTTACTCATAATCATTTCCTTCCCCCAAATACAAAATCATCATTCTTTCCATAATCATTCCCTTTCCCCAAAATACAAATAATCATGCTCTTTCCTATTCTCTCCTAATTCTCATTCCCTCATAATCATTACTATTCTCCTCCTCCCAAACATAGGTTATTCAGTTCAACATTATAGTCATACGTTTGATTCCGACAATCAGTATATAAATTCTTATTTATTTGAGAGTTAGTATCATAAGATTTGTAGTTCTCCCTCCCTCCCTCCCTTATTAAAAAAAACATAAATTTTTATTTAAATATTTTAGGTACGAAATATTAAAAAAAAAAAATTATTAGAATTTATTTCATTTTCGAGTTCCATTTGAACTAAAAAAAAAAAAAAACTCGGGATTTCGGAGCTTAATCCGAGGAATTGGCAAAAGGGGTCTAAGGTGAAGGCAAAAGGAATGGATTTGGCGGAGCTGTGGTCAATTTTCATTTAGTTCACAGTTGCTTGCCTCTCCAAATCTACCTGTTTCGAATTGCAGCAATCGTAAGGAGAAGGCAAAAGGAAGAAGGCAGCAATGGATTTGGCGGAGCTGTGGTCAATTTTCGGCCCTGGCATCGCCGGAGCTGTGTTCGGCGCCGGATGGTGGTTCTGGGTTGACGCCGTTGTCTGCAGTGCCGTTGCCGTCTCCTTCCTCCACTACCTTCCAGGTTCTCTTTACTCTTTATTCATTCACCACTCCGCCCCCATCTTTAATTTCCGCCTAGGGTTTTGTTTTTGACGCTGCTTCTTCTCTATTATTGGGGGTTTTGTAGGTATTTTTGCTTCCTTTGCGGCTCTCATGTTCAATTGCGTTCGGAAGGAAGACATCGATTATTCTCCATATGAGGAAGGCGAATGGAGGTGAGTATGTCTTATATGCTTACATCTCCTCTCTTGCTATTTGTCTTCTGCCCCTTTTATATGCGTACATCATATCGTGATCATCTTGCCCCCATCAATCGGTGCGATTGAAAGCAATGTCACGTTGTTCTTCTTCTACAAGTCAATGTGCACCGCAATGTGATTTACTGTCTTGCTAGCATTATTCTCTGAGTTAGGATTTTACGAACTCGCACATATGAGACTTATTTCTTAATTTAAAATTTATATCATCGAATGCTGATTGATTCGGGCTTTCCATGCCTGAAACAGAAGTTGAGAACTTGAGGGCTCAACAGGAGCTTGGAAATCAGTGCAACTAAACAGCTGAATTGTTTGTTACCCGTCCATTACAAGCTTAGATAAGAGCAATTTGGAGATGCAATACTCGCACCAAGATTTCTACACATTTGTGCTCTATGATTATTATTTTGACATCGTGTTAATCAATTCAATTATGTAAAACCCCTTTTCATTTTCTGTCCAATTAAGTGGGTTGTGAAGATGCATCATGACCTAGTGGTCAAATAAGAGTCTCTGGGAATCATAAAGTGCTCAAATGAATGGGTTCAAGCCAAGTGGCCACCTACATCGGAATTAATTTCCTATGAATTTTCTTGACAACCAAATGTATTAGGGTTGAGCAATTGACTCATGAGAATAGTTGAGGTGCACGTAAGTTGACTAAAACAGTCACGGATATTAAAAAATTGGTTGTGAAGAGGAGCAAAGGGGCAAGAGTGAGGTTGGTTAAGGTGTAGGCACATGCCTAGAGGCCAAAAGGAGCAGAGCTCCGGTGGTATCTTGTATGATCAAGTAACCATGAGGTTATGGGTTCAAACCCCCACTCCCAATTGTTGTTAAATTAAAAAAAAAAAAAAACATGCCCAGTGAGAAAGAGCGTTGATAGTAAGTGCGTGCATGTGGAGACAACATCAGAAACGAAAATACAGAATGTTTTTCATAAAATGGTCCAAGTGATAGGGTCTTTCTTTACATTTGTTTGATGAAGAACCAAACTTCCTTGAGAAAAAAATGAAAGGCTTATAAATCCACAAGCCTAAAAAGGAAACCTATTAAGGGAAGGGGGCTTCTTTCAGGTAAAATAAGACATAGGGAATAATTACAAAACAAATGCGTCACCAACATCTAGAGAGAAATATGGAATCTAACAATAGACCAAACATCACTTGAAATTGTCCAAGTGACAGCAAACATTACTGTACGTCTGACAACCATCAATAATAGTTTATTAGAGGCTATGAAGGTCAAGAGCCAAGGTATAATAGTCATTAGTCAGCTTGCTATTGTATAGAAATAGTTTTCATTACTCTAGAAAATATTGGGGGCAATTTTGTACTTTTTTCTTTCTCTACTTTCACCCTCTTGAAAACCTAACCCTAAAATCGCGTCTCCCTCTCCCCTCAGGCGCTGTTCACTGCCGCCAGAGGGGGCCGTCGCTTTCTCTCGTTGATTGACCTCACTCCAGACTTCATCTCCTCCCTCAAAACCCGTCCCCTCAGAGTTTTTTGTCTTCTCCTTTACCCCCGATGGTTCAAAGCCCCTGTGCACAAGAGTTTCCCTCTCCCCCTCTCGACGTCCGCGTTTGCTCTCCCTTCTTCATTGATAACAACAAACAGAATGTTGTCTTTTCCTTTGACCCGCACCGGCCTTAGAGCAGCGTGACTCTCCTTCCTTTGACGACCTTCTTCCATCGACCAGAATGCCATTTGGGTTGATTATAGACCGGACAGCACCAAGCTCAGACCCTTCTCCTCCATCGACCAGTTTGGCATCTGCGTCGACTATTAATCAGACAACCCAATCTCAGATTCGATCCAACCCGAGCTCAATACAAAAATTGATTATGAAACGTGAACAAGTTGATTGAGACCTCAACAGTCCCTTTAATTGTTGCACTTTACAGAGGTTATTTCCATGATACTTTTACCAAAAGTTAGATTATGAAACATGAAAGAGTTGATTGAGACCTGAACAGTCCCTTTAATTGTTGAACTTTACATGTTTTGAAAGGAATTCGCTAACCAGTAGCAAATGTGGGGATATATTCTTATTGAAGATGTAAGCTATAGTTTGTTTTGCTTAATGATTTTATCTTATATTCCCTTAGCTTCCATACTAGACTACAGTATTGGTTTCATAATAGGGCATGATGATTTGATATGTTGGTTTTTTGATAGTTCTTACTTAAAATATCATGAAAATAAGCGAAGGAAAATTAGAAGAGTCATGTGATAATTTGATGTTTGTGTTGATGTGATTCTAGTGTATTGCTGTAATTAACTGTACTGGCGTTTCCCTTATCAACAGATTGAAACTCTGGCTCTTCTTCGCTTATGTGGTGTCATTCGTTTCATTAGCAGCATCAGTGGGGCTCTTGATTCAAGATTCGGTAGTAAAAACTGGCCCATCAGTGTGGACGGGAGTTGCAGGAATATTGCAGTGTGTGTTTGTGTTGGCTAGGTTAATCTCCCTTCCTCTTTTTTATTATCTTAATTCTGATTTTTCCTATTTGTCTTTTATTTGAATTTGTGACGCAAACATGTAGCCACTTTTTTTTATCGTCTACTCCATCTAGCTGTTGAATCATTCAGCAAGCTAGCTTTGTTACAGAAGAGTTGTTGGGGTTCTTTCATTATGTTGTTTCTCTTTATTTCTGAGCATGACTGATGTAGTGGCATCGATATTTCACTCTTGACTCTCTTTAAATCTATTTGAGAGGTTTTAAACCATGCCATAAACAAGGTTGGGGATATTTTCCCTCTAGCAGTCTGAAGCTGTATCGATATATGTTCTGATTATTTGGTCTTCATTGCATTAAATGACTTTCTGGAAAAAATAAAATCGTCAGGGGATTTCATCACTAGCACAA
This sequence comes from Sechiopsis laciniata, assembly GCA_037833695.1. Taxonomy (NCBI): domain Eukaryota; kingdom Viridiplantae; phylum Streptophyta; class Magnoliopsida; order Cucurbitales; family Cucurbitaceae; genus Sechiopsis; species Sechiopsis laciniata. Next base: position 6,686 of record JBBMKA010033969.1, read on the forward strand.
ATATCATGTAATACAAATGGCAACTTTTTTGTTGAATTGAACAACGTGATTCGAACCCATAATCTCTTGGTTCATGGGTACACAATTATGTCCTTATAGCTCTTGTTGGCATACAAATGCAAACTTACTAGGCCTTTGTGTGCAGCTTATTTGTATGTTCTTATAGTGTTAGTCTGGTCTATGTTGTCTGTTTTTCTGAAATACTGTTTGTTGTAGCGGGTTGATTTACTGGACTTCTCACTCGGAATAAGTTGGAAGGAATTATGCACTTAAGACCTCAGAGGCTGAAGAGGAGGTACCAACTGCGTAGAGTGAGCTGCAGACCGTTGCAGTGACCACATCAGGCATTTGTGTGTATCATTTGACTTTTCCAACTATTATAGAACTGAACCAAAAGGGCTTTTCTCTTCTTCTTCTTGTAAATGTGTTAATCTAAAGCTGAAACCATGTCTATATATCCTTATGAATTTAATTAATACAAGTGAGCCAGATATTCAATGTTTCAGCTTTGTTGTCGTGATATTTACCATGTCTATATATATATATATGTATGTATATATATATATGCATGTATATATGTATGTATGTATATATGTATGTATGTATATCGTTTTGAATTTAATTTAATTTTCCCTTTTTAAAATGCATAATAAAAAAATAAATAGATCGATAATGGTTTTTTTTTTAATGATCGGGAGTGGAGCTTCGTTTCCATTTGAGTACCACTGGTTTATCTCTAAACTGTGTTACTTAGATACATTAGAAAATGGAGAAATAGTTGATGGTGTTTATAAATTAATGTCAAATTTCGAACTCAAAACCTTACTTCAAGAGGAGTATACCTTCGACTCCACTCTTCGAGGGTTATAGATTTGTTATCATTCTTTATGACCAGGAGATTGAAGTGCCAGTTATCTATTAAAAACCATTTGACTCAATAATTACTTCTATTACATACATTTGAACAAAAATACTAAGATCTATAATTAAAAGTAGATATCTATATCCAAATTTTGTTGTTAGAATGATTAGAAATATGTAGTGATAAACACGTGTTTTTAGGTAAACAAATCCTTGATAAAATAGTTGGAATTAGTTTATCCATTTTTTAAATGGATGAAATTTACCCATATAACCTTGTCATATTTAATTATCAATTACTAAATCAAAACTAAAAGCCTGCGTTTGCAATCTTTTGATTTTATTTTCCTTAACCATTACTATCCAAACACAAAACCTGAATTATATTCCCTTCAAATCTTTCCTTTCCAAACAAGAAAGAATTTTAAATAATTTATCAAATTTCAAATGATAGAACTTAAGAAAGCATGTTATGAACTTTTTTATGCAAGTGTTATCTTTTCGTTTTTATATCTTCACAAATTCGACCACGCAAAAAAGAAACAAAAATAAACAAACAGATGTCATGAAAGTCAGAGTATTTTTTTAAAAAGGTAATTACGATGAAAGTAGAATCTTGACCATGTTTCATGACTACTTCGACATCAAGCAACCATTTGCCCTAATAAGAACCATAGAATTGGACTCAAAAAAAAAAAAAAAAAAAAAACATAGAATTTCTTAGACAGTAAGATTTCTATAGGATTGGTGGCTTAGGCAGCAAGATTTCATTTATTTAAATATCCCATTTTGTATGTCATTATAATATAATTCCGCTTCAATTTTTCTAATAGAACAACAATATTTAAAGTTAAAAAATTCAAACCAACTTAAAGTCAAGTATAGATAATAACTCACTAAATTATGAAGCTAATGCTCTTGATGATGTGAGTTGAAATCCTGATTTAGTAGGTATGATTTCACTACAATTAGTTGCTTTAAATTCGAAGTTTGTGTTAGTTTGAACAAGATTTTTTTAAAAAAACGTCCGTTCATCAGTCAATTAATTTTAAAAAAAAGCTACATTTCAAAAAAAAAAAAAAAAAAAATCGAACAAATGTACATACACTTCTATTTCACGAATATAGTATTTGATGCTACGACATTTAGATGTCAAAAAGTTGGTAAAAAATTAATATTTAGATAGATAATCACAAGTCAATTTATACATACTTCAATTATTTTTACAAATATATCATTTGAACTTACAACATTTAGATGTCAGAAAATTCATAAAAAATTAATTTCAAGATGACCTTTAACCTTTGCATCACTGATGGTTTAATTAAACATGACAATTGGCAACTCTTCTTTCAAAAAACAGCGACATTTTCCAACTAGATTTCTTGAAGTCATTTTTAACATTGATGAGAAGACCAGCAGTACAAAATGATACAATATCATATCAAATTCAACATCTTATTTAATAAGAAAAAAGAAACAGTTGATCTCTAACTTTAATCCTCTTATTCATGTTTAATTAGTGCAATTCAAGGTCAAACAAAGCTACACTACCCACTGTAGAAAGGCAACATCACAAACAATAAATCAATATGGCTGAAGGAAGATGGGAACTTTTTTTCATTTTCCCATTTTTCTTTGAAGCAGCAGAAACCCTTTTTATCTTTTTTTTCATAGCAACAACTTCCAGAACAAAAACCCTCTTCAAAAGTGAGAGAACAAAGAACCAAAATAAACCAAAAGATGCAATAATTTCAACTACATCTTTCAGTGCAGACAAAATATGCGCCTGTCAAACCTCTGCAACTGCCCTTTTAAAAACCGCAAAAACTCCCGCTGTAAAGGTAGGCAGGATTGATTTGGCAACTGTAACTTATTGCACTATTTGCAACCCAACTCCCATCCGCATTTCTTTAAAACCATGAAAACAAAAAGAAGGAAAAAATATTTAAGAAGAAATCCTAACCACCACTGCCATTAAAAATTGTGAACTTGAACTTCTCATGGGTGAAAAGAAGTAATTCAGGCTTCTGAGTCAGATGAGCTCAATTCAGAACCGGCTCCATCCTTGCTACTACCCTCTTGAGATTCAGGTATCTTTGGCTGAATGCATCGGCCAATTTTAAATGATGGCTTCAAGTTCATGCACTCCAACTGCAATCAGAATTAGAGCATACATTACAAATTCACAACTTCATCAGCTAATATAGACAAGAACGAGATTTATTACTAGTTTTTTTGTGTTCTTATTTGGTTTAGCCCTCGAAGAACTAAGAAATTATGAGTTTATTCCATAGTGACCATCTACTTAAAAATTAATTTCCTATAGATTTCATTGACAACCAAATGTTGTATGGTTAGATAGAGCATAAGGTGACCCAAACACTCATGGATATTTTTTTGATATATGTGAGTATCCGGGCTAGCTTACGCACACCTCGACTATTCTCACAAAACATACCACTTGTCACTATAACATTTAGATGTCAAGAAAACCCATAGAAAATTAATACCTAGATAAGTAAGTGACCACCATAAATTGAACTCATTACCTTGTAGTTGCTTATGACACTCTTGACCCTAGAACACTTCATGTTGGTTAACATTGCAGGTTTTTTTTTATAAAAAAAAAAAAACAAGAGCAAGATTTTGAAATGTAATGCAGCATTGAAGAAGTATTGTGTTTACCTCATGATAGAAAGAGTTGATCTCTTCTTCAGTGAGGCCTTCCTCCTCACCATAGTTCTCTTCCCATCCAAGAGAACGAAGAAACGCAGCCTCCTCTTCATCTAGAGATTCTGCAGCCTCGTGGCTTTTAGTCTGTTCACCACTGTCGCAAGATGTCTGAACCTCTTCAGAACTATCTCCATTTCTTGTCTCCATAGCGCCATTTTCAATAACACGAGGACTCACAGGAATGTTAATTTCTTCCCTCGTTAATTCATTAGATTGACCAATTGAAGGAGATTTCACAGAAGAGCATGAATCTGAGAGAACAGCAGAAGAACTCGTAGTTTTCTTCTTAATGAGCTTAAAGAAATCATTACGACTCTGGACTTGTGATAAGGAAGGTTTTTTTTCCAAAGTTGATCCAGGTTTGAGATCTAAGCTAGCAGTCCTGCGCTCAACAGCAGAAACATTTGTATTGTTTGGACTTCTCAAAGGAGCATGTGGAACTGAAGGTGCAAGGGAGAACTGGTTGTTTGTAGCCATGCTGCTTGCATTATTCGTTGGACTTGAAACATCCTTCGCTGCAAGGGACACACCATTTTCTCGCACAGGTTTTAGAACAAGAAACTTCCCATGAGAACTCTTTTGAGCATCGGGCTTGAGATGTCCTCCACGAGATTGGTTAGCATGGACTGACAAGGGCTGTGGCTGTCCACCCTTGATGGTTGCATTAAGTTCTCCAGTTCTTGATGCTAATTTAGGCTTTGATTTTTCAGAAGAATTAAGCACCTGTATTTTTCATTCACTTCTTTAGCATATAAATATAAATATTGCATGTTTAAATCCATTTACACTTTAAAAGAATATTGATCAGGTGGTAGTAAATTAATTTAGAAAACATCAAATAAAACACAATAAAGTAATATTTGTCTTCGGTTTTCTTTTGTTCTAAAACTATTTTAAGAATTGTACTACTAAGCAAGTTTTTTTACATTACAATACTGAAATACAACAATAATTTACATCGAATTCAAAAAACAAAAGAACAAATGAGAACATTTCAGAAGAGGAGCTTATAATCAGTAATCTTTTAGGTAAAATAAAAAAAACTGGCATACCAAATAAGGTAACACGTTAACAAACAAAGCAGCACACTAGCCACAAATGATATATCGGTTACAGCACAACAATCAAATGAAGAACGTTAATATAAAATTTTACACTTCCCTTAAAGCATGCTTAATCTACCACTGGCTTTTTTCATCCTTGAGAGAGAAAATAAAGAGTTTAATAAAAGATAGTTCGATCTGCAAAGTATCGAAGCACACATATGCAATGCACACTATGAATTGGATCAAAAAACAAATCATGTTATCTCTTTCCTATCTTCTACTTCTTACAAATTTCTAAAAGGTAACCAGGAAAGAAAATAAGGACAAGAATAATTTACATCGAATTCAGAAAACAAAAGAACAAATGAGAACATTTCAGAAAAGGAATGCTCGGTTAAGTTATAACTGTTACTACAGGAAGAGGAGCTTATAATCAGTGAACAGCTTAACAATCTTCAGGTAACATAAAAAAAAATGACATGCCAAATAATATAAGGTTTAGGGCGAGAAAAATGTCAAAACATACAACTAGTGTCTTTGTTGCATATATTGATGGTTTAGGGTAAGAAAATGTCAAGACATACAACTAGTATCTTTGTTGCATAGTTTTTAGCATAATTAACCCAAAAATGACTAAAATTATATATACACCGTCCTAAATACCCTAATACTACAGCATAAAAGTAGCTACAAAGAGAGTATTTTTTTGGAAACCAGCTAGAAGAGAGTATTAGTCATAGCTGATATCAAAGATCGACCCAGGTTGTCAAGATACCATGTAAAGGGTTTACAGTTCTCTTACATGTTTGGTACTAACCTTTTCACTTTAATCAACAAAAATTGCACCAAAACTAAACAAAATATGAAGAGGCAGAAACAACCCAAAAATAAAACAAAGATTCAAAAACTGCATCAGGCTCAAATACCATAGCTTTCGGCATAGAAGGTGTCACTGGTATCAATTGCCTGGACTGTTTGATGGCCAATTCCTCAAGCCTCTGGATCTTGACAGATAGCTACAAATGTGGGGGTAAGGGATGATACTGTTAGATCAGGAGGAGCATATACAACACAAGAAGCCAGAAGGTATAGTAAGGTACCTCAGATACCTGTGGAGCAGCACGAGCTCGAGATGGAGCCTGCACTAATGCTTCAGCCATATTAAGTCCGGCTGTCACACTCGGAGGCCCTGCCCCTGATGTGGCAGCAGGCACAGTTTGTTGAAATGATCCTGTGGTGCTCCCAATCATATTGGGCACCTCAGCCAGGGCAGATGTCCATCCCTCTCCACCAATTAAAGCTGAACTCCCAATAGGCAAGCTTTGAACTGGTGAGCTCAAACCAGGAGATGAAACTCTTCCAATTTCCAATGCACCTTGCCTTTCTTCGAAACCCAGTGATGGAAAATCCTTTTCAAATACAGCCTTTTGAATGCGACTGCCAACACTGGTTCCACTAGTTCCAGAAGGCATTCCATTACTGTTGTTGTGACTGCTGTTAACACCAGCTTTTAAATCTGTTGCAACTCTTCTGTGAAACAGCTCATCTTGTTTCCTAGATACCATTGAATGGGATCGCCGCAAAGCATCTTTATCAATCCTATTGGAAAAGATCTTTCCCAGAGGATCATGAGAGTCACGGTCCCAATTATCCCCAAAGTTTAACCTATCCTTTTCTTTTTCGCGGTCCTTATCACGATGACCCCTGTTAAAACTACTATATGCATTTTTGCCAGAACCATTGCTCAAACTTCTCCTTGGATTTGATGAAGATGTCCGATCCAGAAAAGCAGAGCGCGAAGTTTCAAAATCACCAGTGGTCTTGGAAGTTCTATTTCTTGATTGAGATAGAGAAAACACATCTACACAACACAGACCATACAATTAATGATCAGCATATTAAAACAAAGGCAAGTAAGCCGTAAGTGAGAGCATCATCAATGAAAACACATAATATTTTTAAATAAAAGAAGCAGTACCCGAGTGGGAAGAAGATGAAGGAAAATGGTGGTTTGAATTGCTGCCGCCAGTAACACTTCCAGTACTTCTCAACCATTCTGGAACTAATGAGGGTTCACTTCTTTCCATAAGGAATACTGAACATGATCAAAATATCAGAAGAAAATAACACTTCTTGCGTTCTTTACCACCTCAAATTTCCAAGAAGCGTCCTCCTTAAACAGATGAATGTATAAACCCCTAACCTGTACTTTATTATTTCAAACACCTAACGTCTATTTTGCACTAGATGAACTTTCTCGGGCATCCCTAGCTACGCAAGTCACGGCTACAAACCATAAGTGTCATCGAATTAGTGGCATACGCAGGGTTCCAGCAAAGAATGGCATAAGCAAACCCAACTGACAGCTCTCAAAATTTATGTCTCAAATGCCACTAAAGAAATTTATCTTCTACAATTAACCTACTTCAAGACCACTGCAATTCAAGCAAGTAGCTACCAATTTGGCTACAAGCTGAACGCATTCTGAACGGAATCTATCTTTATCTTATCAGCAAATCAATATAACCGAATTCTCAAACAGGAGTGGATTATCAGAGAAGGAAAACAGAGAAAATATCAAGGATAAGATGAAACGGTTCGATAAAAAAGAATGGTCCCTCGGAAAACAGAAGATTCAGTCAGCAAAACACCCTCGGAAAACCCTCGTCTTAGAGGGAATCGGTTGAGATGCAAAGATATAAAGGAATACGGAGCAATTCCAAAACAGACGATTGCCCCCGTCAAAACAGTTCGATCAGAGAAAAAAAAACCCTAACGAAATAAGAAATTGAAAACCCCACAATCCGAACGCCAATTGAATCGCCGAATGAACAAAAAAGGATCAGAAACCCTAAACGAAATACACAGCCTCCGAAACGCACAAAAGATAAATGATATAAGCTGAAAAAATATCCGATGAAGACGAAGAACTAACCAACCCTAGCCTGAGAGAAGGCGCAACTGTTTCAATAACTGTCTCCAGTGATTGCTGTATATGCACAAATCAAATTGAATGCGTCTGAAGAGGGCAACAAGTTCCAGAGTGTGGAAGCGGCGGCGGTGAAAGGGGAAGAGATTGAGAATGAGGTTTGGGTTGTTCGGAACGGCGAATAAGGGTTTGGTGAGATTGTTCGGTTCCGTCGGGTTCAGCCGCCGTGCGGTGGCGGCGAGACAGGAAAACGGCTGAGAGAGATTGAGAGAAAGCGGAAGCGATTGTGTAGAGAGGTTCAGAGAGACGGCGAATGTGAAAACAATAAAATTCCTTTTGGTTTTTTTACTTTGACACTGAAAATCTCATCAAACAAACGTCTCTGCAATGGAAATTTCGCCTATTCTCCTCTTTCAGGCCTAATTCTAGTTCTCGTTTTAGGTTAAATTATAAGTATATAGTAAGACAAATTTTATAATTAAATGAATCCATTTATAACTAAATTTAAATAATCGAAAGGTTTACTCTAAAAAAAAAATAAAATAAAAAGCCAACCAATTGCTGCATCATTAGTGTATTATACTCAATAATTAAAGGTTTTGAATTTGAATTTTCCTACCTTCAATTGTTATAATTTCAAAAAAATAAAAAAATAAATAATAATAATTGAAAGTTTGATGGCGTGATATTAATATCTCCTAAATTTTGATAAAATATTATGCTCAATCCATAAATACTTACATATGATATAGAAGTGGACATAAATTGAGAACACTCATAAATTTAATATATAGTTTTAGACCATTTAGAGTTTAAATTTGTAACTTATTATTATAATAGTAATAAGTGGGAGTAATTTTGTAATAATAGTTTGATGGGGCTTCTTTTAAGTATACAATTTGGTGATCTTTGGACTCTCAGAAAATTTCTTACTATTATAGTAAGAAATTTGTTGTGAACCAATTTTGTTGGTGTTGGGTTGGGGAGCGATTTGCTGTGACTCGGTGTATGGTACAGTGTAGGTAGGCCACATTTATTTTAGGTTATAACTAGCACTTTTTTTTTAAAAAATTTTTTTTCCTTTTTAAATTCAACACACATTTCAGATTAGGCTTTCAAGTTCACATTTATTTTTTTCAAAAAAAAAAAAAAAATGTAACTTCATTAGACTTCAAACCAATTCCAGAACAGTCAAGTCTCCCACACAATGGGATTGCAAATTGGTCAGTCTCGACCGATCGAAGTATGACCATGTAGACAAGACAAATTGGTAACAAAGTCTAATTTACTAGGTAAATCATTTTTCGAGCCTTGACTTGAATCGACCATGAAGCTACGAGACTCCAATCGGATAGGCCCAACACCATTCATCACTCCTAAATTGGGGTTTTATGACGCTTTTTGAGAGTAATTACACATTTATCTCAAGCAAAAGACCCAAATTTAACCCATAAAAAATCTTACTTTTTCAAAAAAAATTAATAAATAAAATAAAATCTCAACCAACAATTTCTAAATTTTCTTAGTTCCATAATATTTGGGGGGAGAGGTTTGGAATCTCTTGATTAATACTGGAAGAGTTCTCCTCTTTTCATCAAGATTAATCAAGACTTTTTAAGAGTTGAATGTTTTTTCAATCTAAAAAAAGTGGGACAAAATATAGTCTCGTTTTCTTTTTAAGTTTAAGTTGCAAAAAGAGGATCAGAAACTATACAAATTAAGTACCAATATTCTCAAATAGATAAGAATTAAATATCGATTTTTGGATTGAATTCGTGACCATAACAATGAAATTATCAAGTCGTCAACCTTTCCCATAAATATAGACTGATTTTGTTTGGACGGCCTTTCAAGTTTCTAGTAACTTTGTAGAAAAAATTGTTTTGTATTTATTAAATCTTAATTTTCTTTGTATTTGACTTTGTAAAAAAAACTCACAAGTGTCGAACACAAAATAGAAATTTTAATGTTTATTGGCTAGAAGAATCAATTTTATATATAATAGATTCGATAATTCTTAAAATATCCTTATATATAATAGATCTCATAATTTTTAAAAAATTAATGTATCATTTTGATCATTCAACTATAGTATAGGTTCTAGTTGTTTAAATTTGATAGTCCAACTTTAATCTTTATAATTTACCAAAAACTTACTAATGGTATCTATATATATATATAATGGTATCTCTGTTAAATTTGTGTTAATTTTCACTTATCTTGAGATTTTTTTTTTTTTTTTTTTTTCTTATCAACTTTTAGGTGTGTTTGTTTGACGTAATTAATGAGTTATTACAAATGAATTTTTTATAAATCATCTTTTAATAATCATATCTAAACGAGTTATTGTAATCACTTAAAATAATCACTCGTTTCTAATCATTTAAAATAATTATTCATTTCTAAGCACTCATTTCTAACCACTCAAAATAATCATTCATTTCTAATCACTCATTTTTAATCATTCATTTCTAACTACTCATTTCTAACCCCTTAAAATAATCACTCATTTCTAATCTCATCCAAACGAGTTACTAATCGCAACCCCTCTACGAATAACCCCATCCAAACGAATTATTATTAAAATTCAAATGTTCAGTCACTCAAAATAGCTTCTCATTTATAATCACTTAACAACTCCACTTCCAAACATCTTACTCTCCTTCATGATATTGAGATAGGAAGTACTTTTTTTTGTTTTTTGAGAACGAGATAGAAAGTACTTTACTACACACTTCCTACCATTTATGAAATAATAATGCATCACATTTTTAATTTGTCATTTCTTTCTTATTAAATCATCACTTTTTAAAATATATTTTTTAATATAAATTTTATATATTTATGATAGAGTGGGTTGACTTGTTGGGTCTTATTCAATATGTGGAAGGTCTAAGGCCCATTAGTGTTGTGCATATTTAAAGTGAAAAATTTCCATTTTTAGCTTTTACCGAGAAAAAGAAAAGACGGCAGGGAGGAGAGCAAAGAAAATAAGAAAGAAATAGGGTTTCGCCCAAGTTCAGTGTTTTAGTATTTTCGAGGTAACCAACCGTCGGATTGAAATGAAATTTTGACAGCGTGTTTGAGACACTATTTGAGACACGAAGGTCTTCAATCTAAACGGTAGAGATCAGATTTAGAGGTTTCTACTTTCAGATTTTAGTGGTGATTCGGTTCCACAAATTTGTGAGACCTTTCTATTGTTTTTCTTTGGTTTAGTGTCGTTTGTTGTCGAGATTGTTTATCTTGAGTTATTATATGTTGTATACCTCTAGTTGTGACTAGAGAGAACTTGTTGTAGCCCATTATTGATTATAGTGGAAATTTGACTTCGGCCCGTGGTTTTTTACTCCTCGTATTGAGAAGGTTTTTCCACGTTAAAATTCATTTGTGTGTTTTGTTTGATTTATCTACCATATTTATGCTTGCTAATTTTCATTAGGAACATAAGAGAGAGAATAATTGATCCTATTAGAATAGTGTTTATTCCCAACAAATGGTATCAGAGCTCCATATGGTTTAAGTTTAATTAGAGGCATTGTATTAAATATGGAAAAGAGTCATAGCGGTGGTAGAATGGTCACTTTGAATGGATTAAATTATCAAGTTTGGATAAGAAAAATGGAAGATATTCTATATGTTAATGATTTATATCTTCCTGTGTTTTCACTTGATAGACCAACTTAGAATGAGAAATATGTCATAAGAAAGTATGTGGCATGATTAGACTTTGGGTAGAAGAAAATATTGAAATCATATTGGTGAAGAAAATCATGCACGGTCTATGTGAAACAAGCTTGAGTCTTTGTATGCCCCTAAAACTAGTTATAGTAAATTGTTTCTGATTAAGCAAGTGATGACTTTAAAGTATCAAGAAGGAACGTCTATGTTAGATCACTTGAATACATTCTAAGGTATAATTAATCAGCTAGTTGGAATGAGTATCAAGTTTGACAAGGAGATACATGGGTTATGGCTTCTTGGTTCATTATCAGATTCATGGGAAACATTCAGAACTTCCTTGTCGAACTCAACCCCAAATGGAGTTCTTAGTATGGACTTAGTAAAAAGTAGTGTATGTAGCGAAGAGATGAGAAAAAAGTCACAGGGTTCTTCACAGTCCGATGTTCTTATTACTAAAAGAAAGGGGAGGAGTATGAGTAAAGGTCCGAAAAATAGAAACAGAAGAAAAAAAAAAGAGTGGCCGGTTTTCTAATGTCGAATGTTTTCATTATGGCTTGAAAGGCCATATAAAGAAACATTGAAAAACACTAAAGAATTAAAATAAAGCTGATAAAGGTAAGGAAAAGAAGACTGATGATGATGATGCAGACAGAATAACTGCAGCCACCGAAGAATTTTTTGTTTGATTTGACGGTGATAGTGTAAACCTTGCTACATAACAGAGTAGTTGGGAGATTGATAGTGGTGCCTCAATTCATGCAACATCTAGGAGGGAATTCTTCACATCCTACACATCTGGTGACTATGGTAGTGTTAGATGGGTAATGATGGATTAACAAATGCAGTTGGCATAAGAGATATTCACTTGGAGACCAAGAATGGTAATGTGTTGATTTTGAAAAATATGAAACATATTCCTGATATCCGCATTAATATAATCTCCACAGGTAAGCTAGATGATGAAGGCATACTAAAGGCTCTATGGTGGTAGCTATGAGTGAGAAGTGTTCTTCATTGTATTTGATGCCGACAGAGATTATTGGTTGTGATATCAATGCAGTGGACAATGAACAAAGTGTTGATGTAAGAACCCAACTTCTAAAATAGCCTAGACCTGGTTCTTACTCAACATAAATGGTTCAAAACAGTTATAACAGAAACAATTGAAAACCAAATCCTCTTTATTTCAAACATAAATAGTCCCAAATCACATAACATAAAAACAAGGTTCAACCTCTAGCCGGAGATTATTAAAACTAATTCAAATAACGAAGTCAAAATGAATTCAATTCCTATCCTGCATGCTGAATCAATGACAACAAATAAGCAAATAATCTAAGTAGCGAATTCCCATGATCCATCAGCTTCTCCCTAGCCATCTTAGTGTTGTCCCAAGTTACTTGGTGGAAAACCACAGAAATAAGGGTGAGTATAAAGGTACTCAGTAAGAATCTCCAACTAGGGTACAGTACACATATCATCACATCATCTAGCATCCTAGCAATACATGCAATAAAATCCAATCCAACAACTTGAGTTATCAACATAACTCCTTTGCGAGAGCACACGGCCTCTCGCCCTAACAATCAGCTCACCGCACTAATCTGAACACTCAGGGGCACCCCAAGTGTTCAGCTCTAGACAATACTGAGAATGGTGTACTGAAGACACTAGCTCGAGGAGCTATCTGCTTGGCATCCAGTGCGTGTACGAGCACACCTCATGCTACTGCAAACCAAGTAAATGCAGGCCTAACAGACTACCCTACTCTAAGTCCACATGCCTATCAAGACTTGGAAATAGTGTCCACTGATCCACAACTGGTGGGAGACCCTCTACACCCAATTATGGCAGTTTGTCACACTCATCACCTGAAGCTAAAGATCCTCTCATGGAAAGCTTGTACCATGATCAGAATCCCGCTTTAGCAAGCCATAAACTAGGCTATACTAGGGCGACATGTTACATTACATCTCCAGGCCTAAGAGGGCAGCATGTTACTTCATATCCTCTCAGAGTCTCTAAATGATGACAACCTAACTGTATAAACATACTAAGAGTGCTACATGCTCAGTTCCCTAACAGATCACCAAATACATGCTTAATAGAAAATATTCATCCCTAACAAGGTACTAGTAAGCTGAAACATGGAACCGATCACATTCTAATAAAACAATCAAATCAGCATATCAACAGGGTTATCTATCTATACATGCTTGGGAATAGTAGAACATACATAGCACCAGATATTATCAATGAAAAATATGCACACAACTCAGGTAAGGAATCCTTACTTGATATCAAAATAGAACAGATAATTTTGCTTCTTGAGCTGCATATAACCAACCACGAATAATCCTACACCTAAGCACCAATTACTAAATAATCAATATTTATCCAATAAGCTAACTATAGGAACTCATGGAATCCAAGAATTACCTAAATCCTAAGAATCGGAGGACAACGCTCGAGGCTGAGGCTCGATTGTTGTAGGGCTGTTGTAGTTGCAGACATGCATCGGGGCTTCGATGCTGGCTAGATAGACGGATGCGGAAGTGCGCGTGCCGTAGGCGCTGCTCGGTGAGGCTGGCGGGCGTGTGTAGGAAGAATCGGAGCATGCGAGTGGGTCGCACGCGCAGAGGCTTGGCCTAAACTAGGCTGAGCGTGCGATCAATGATGGCGTGCACGGGTTCAACGGGTCTGCACGTACGGTCTCAACCTAGCGATCGGTGGGGCTATGCGTGGGGCTCTGTAGGAGAGATGGCGGCAGGCAATAGAGGAAGGAGAAGAAGAATCGATGACGTTCTCTCTGCATTTTCTCTATGAAGAAATTGATGAATGAGAACGACGAATGAATTCCATCAATCAATTATAAATCCCTATTTTGGCCACATGGCACTCAACCCAAATTGAAAATCTAACCTCCTTTGCCTTGAAATCATAAATATAACCCAACAACTCATTAAATCACTAAACGGGCCCTAAGTGTGAATTTACCAAATTACCCCTTAAGGCTAAAACTGTAATAACGACCCAATGAACCAACCGAACGAATAGAAAATCATACTTGGAGAACTGTAGCGAAAACTCAGGCCGTTACAGTTGAATTTTAGCATAAAAGACTCAGTTCTATCAGTGAAAAATGGTTTGATGATTCTAGCTAAGAAAATGCATCTTTTTGGATGAAAAATGTGTCTTTGAAAAAACGTGAACATTGTTTAGCAAGATAACAAATAAGAGTTTATTTTAAAGCATTCCAGCCTTTAAGGAGACCAGAAGTACTTGACATAGTATATTTAGATGTGTCTGGTCCTATGAAAACAAAAACACTTGGAGGTGCATCATACTTTGTGATGTTTATAGATGATCACTCAAGGAAAACATGGGTTTATACCTTGAAGTCTAAAGATCAGGTGTTGTAAGTGTTTAAACAATTTCATGCTCTTATTAAAAGAGAAACTGGTAAAAAGTTGAAGTGCATCATGACTGATAATGGAGGAGAGTATATTGGACATTTTGATGAGTATTGTAGAGATCATGGTATTCGACATCAAAAGACACCTCTTAATACTCCTCGGCTAAATGGGTTGGCTGAGAGAATGAACAGAACATTGGTGGAAAGAGTGAGATGTTTGCTTTCACATTCACGGTTAGCCAAAACGTTTTGGATGAAGCATTGAATACACTTGTACATGTTTTGAATCTCACACCATGTGTTCCTTTGGGATTTGAAGTCCCTAAAGAATTTGGTCAAAGAAAGACATATCTTACAGTCATCTTCGTGTCTTTGGTTGTAAAGCTTTCGTTCATATTCCTAAAGATAAGAGATTGAAGCTTGATGCAAAGACAAAACCATGTGTGTTTTTTGGCTATGGTCAAGATGAGTTTGGCTACAGGTTGTATGATCAGTGAAAAAAAAGTTTATTAGAAGTCAAGATGTTTTGATAGTTAAAGACCAAATCATACAAGACATCGATAAAACAGTTGAAACAAAGTCAGAAATTTGTGATGATCTTATTGATTTAGATAAAATTCCTTTGACAGAACCTTCTACACAGATTGATAATGAAATTCACAATTATCAGTTTGATAATTCAGAAGGGGGTAGAAGGTCATGAACATGTTGAGGTAGATGATGATATTTAGGAATAATTGTCAGAAACTATAATTCCTACAGATGTTCCACTCAGAAGATCTGTCAGAGATCATCATTCGTAGACAAGATATTCTGCTAATGAATATGTGTTATTGACTAACGGGGGAGAACCTGAGAGTTATAATGAGGCTATAGAAGATGAGCACAAAAGAGAGTGGACTGATGCAATGAAAGATGAGATGAAATCTTTACATGAGAATCACATTTTTTATCTTGTTAAATTGTCTAAAGGAAAAACAGCACTGAAAAATAAGTGGCTTTATCGAGTGAAACAAGAAGAAAACACATCAAGGTCGCGTTATAAAGCGAGACTAATTGTCAAAGGGTTTAGTCAGAAGAAGTGCATTGACTTTGATGAAATTTTTGCTCCAGTTGTTAAGATGTCTTCAATTCGTGTTGTTATGGGGTTGACAGCTAACATTGACTTAGAAGTTGAACAGATGGATGTTAAAACTGCATTTCTTCATGGAAACTTGGATAAAGAAATTTACATGGAAAAAACTGAGGATTTTGAGGAGAAAGGTAAGAGAAACTTGTGTGCAAGTTGAATAAAAGTCTCCATGGGTTGAAATAGGCACCAAGGCAATGGTACAAGAAGTTTGAGTTAGTTATATGGGGGAGCAAGGCTACAAAAAGACTACTGATCATTGTGTTTTTATATAAAAATTTTCTGATGATGATTTTGTGATATTATTGTTTTATGTTGATGACATTTTGATTGTTGGCAGGAATGTTTCTAGAATTGACAGGTTGAAGAAACAGTTGAGCAAATCCTTTGCCATGAAGGATTTAGGGCCAATAAAGAAGATTCTTGGAATTCGAATAGTTCGAGATTGAGCGTCTAAGAAGTTATATATGTCATAGGAGCAATATGACCATGCGATTCTGGTGATAATATAATGTCTAGTAATGATAGCTCTCAAATAGAGCATATTTTAGGCTGTCTTAGTTAGCATTATTCTGGAATTAAATGGGGAAAGTAAGCATTAATAGAAGAAGTATAATGAAATAACTTAGAAAGTAAAGCATGCATTAATAATTGAGCATCGGCAGCGTAGTTTCATGTTTTTAGCATAAATCTTGAGTAAAATGTGCCTAATCAATGCTAATGGCAGGACTTATTAACTACACTGCGGAAAGGACAATCAACGTGAGCGATGATCAGCAGTGCAAAAAGGTACAATTTCAAAATAAAAACACGCTCGGAAAAGATACGCCAACAAGGAAATAATCAAGAATCAATCAAGTAATCAAGGCGGCGTCAATCAAATAAATTTTGACGAAAATTCAATCTTATAAATACTGAGACATGAAGCCGAGGAAGTTAAGCTGGTCGGTCGGCCATGAAGCCTATCATGGAGAGAAGCAATTGGTGGTGTCGTAGGAGTCGATGACAAGGGGACTGCACACCTTCAGCTGTGCCAATTCTATTTTACTATTTTATTAGGAGTAGTCTATAGATTTGAACATTTCTTAGTTGCAATAAAATCATCTGGTTTACCTTCT